>JASDQU010028096.1:0-26761 GCA_032191745.1 Picea mariana | reverse complement strand
CATGTATAAGTTCATCGTGACCCTGGTAGTTTTAATCATGGGTGCGTATGTACGACAAGCTCACTGTAGTTGAAGAATCAGTAACGGAAGTTCTCCTCGACTTGATGATAGAATGAGTCATGTCAGAGAGAGGAGTGTCTACAGGTGTAAAAGCATCTTTGATGAGAGGACTATCGACCTCTCCATCCACTGCCCGATCCGGTCCATCCCAACTAGTCGATGAAAAGAGAACCAAGCATAGAGACGATCTCGCGAATGCCAAGCTGATTTTGAGTATTTTACCCACCTATCTACCACCTCTGAGTAGCACAATCAATCGAGACAATGTGCCTAGATATTTTGAGTATGCTGTGGTCACTGCGTACCTCCCAAAGTGGATACATGCAGTTCACGCAGACCAAGATAAAATCGCAACATTGAAGTTTAGCGACTTCAACCTTGGCAACAGGAAGGTCTGCAGCACGCTCGCCCCACATAAGTATCTGACCAGGACCAAGGGAAATAATTCGAAGATAGTTCCTCAATCATGGACCCATAACCTCGTGCGGTACACACTGCTCAATGTCATGAAGATCCCGCACTTTGAAATACACCAAGAATTGAATGCATGCATCAAATTACTGCTATCATGTTACCATGGCAGATATTTGTGGTTAAACCGATGAATCATAGTGGATCTAACATTGATCAACTGGATCACAGGGTTGAGCATGCAAGGTCCTGACCCATAGGAGTTCTACCCTGGAAAGACCAATCGTGATTTATCTCAAAGGATAAAAGACACTTATGGAGATGTCAAGAAGGGCACGTGAGGATACAAGGTAGATTCGATCCAAAGCGATGTAGTGCACCTCACCTGCCAATTGATCATAGGAAATTTGGTGCGAAAGAATCGACCCACCCAAGTCACGAGGTTCATAGTTGACCTCGCATGAAAATGCGCAGAAGGACTTCAGATGAATTGGGCGCATTACCTGGTGAACCAATTAGAACTGGACTGAAGGGAAGCACCGGATCGGGGATATGAATTCCACTTCAGTTGGATATTGATCCTAATCGCATTCATTGCCTGGGAGATGTTGGAAGGTGCGACCTTCCCAGACATCGAGCCATTTGAACCTCTGGCCGTGAAGTTCAGTACACTGTGGTACTCAAATGACATGAATAAACAGTGGCAGCAAAATGTCGTGTTCCATACGTATTACAACCAATTGAAGGTAGCCATCCAGTCCGAGCCTCGCATGACCACGAATACCCTCCACAGGTTTCGGCCCTTAATAAAATTTAGCGCGGACCACCATTTTATTTACATCACAGTGCACGCAGATGAACATAAACAACAACTACAATCATACTACAAGTTGAAGGAGGATGACTTGGAAGATATTACCAAGGAATGGTCGATGGACCTCCTTGTTCCAGCAGACCCTGTGGAGATGTCCGATGTAGATAGTCGAGAAACTACGCAGGACACACCCGGACCTAGCAAGACAAAGAAGACTGAAGAGGGTCAAGATTTAAATAGCACCTCAGCCAAGACTGCTTCCATCTCACCTGAGCAAGGAGGTGATGGCGAAGATCTAGATGGCACAGAAGTTGAACAAGAAAAAGGTGAGGTTACACTACCTAGAGACAAGGAGGACCCCTCAAAGAAAAGGAAGGTTTCCCCACTGAAACCCTCATCCAGGATGAAAGTGAAAGCTACCAGGACCAAATTTGAGACTACCCTCACATCATATGACTTCAATTTCATTGTAGCAGCATTGAATGATGCTTCACTAGAGATAGCAGAGAAGCAAGAAGATAATTAGGAGGAGGTGTTCAGTCAAATTAAGGACAAGCTCCAAGGGGTGCAGCAGGCACTACAGTCCAGTCGCGTAGTCTCCACTGTGCCTCTGTCAGTAGGAACACCAGAAATGGGAGATGAACCTGCTCAACTCCACCGAATCGCTGATATAGTCGAAGCTCGCCTTTGACGAGTTTAGGAAAAGACAGCCCAAGCCACTTAGGCTTTGGCACAAGTACAAAAATACCTTGAAGAGCAACGCAGTGTTGTAGAATGAGAAAAGCTTGCTCTACAAGCAAAGTGGGCTGAAGAAAAATCACAGTTACAACAAAGTAAGAAATAGTTGCTCGCCGAGAAACTCGAAGTAAAGAAAATGGTTCACAGAGCACTTCACTCTGTGACAATTGTAGAATTAAAGAACGAAGAACGAGTTCCATAGTAGGTGGAACATCTTGAAGAGGTAATCTAGTAGCTCCAACAATTCATAGAAGACTTGGAGTTCTGCACTGTGCCCAAGAACCCTCAAGATGTAAGAGACCTAAGGGAAGAAACTGCCCGCAATGCATTTGACAGACTAAAATCTCTTCCCTTGGAGTGCAAGTAGCTAAGTAACCAGAGCACCCAAACATATGAGAACCTCACCGAAAATCTAGAGTTACAAGCATTGGAGTCGCAGCTCCAGGAAGCAAAGCATCATGTAGACACACTATAGGTGCAGCTGAAGGCCCTGTCAGTTGTAGAAAGAATGAAGCGATCTCAAGAGAAACGCACCACCCAATAATAGATCCATGCAATTCAAAGCAGAGTGATGGAAGTTACTCAACAACTTCAACCAGTACAAGATAAAGCGTTCCAGTTATTCATAGAGGTTGAAGTTTGAGGAGTAGAGTTAGAACAGGTTGTCATCGCAGTAGAAAATATCCTAGCAAGGCCTGTGAATGACGCAGGGATCCAGGACTTCACTGAGCAAGAGGTCGTAGCACAAAAGCAAGTCGAAGTATCTCGAGCCAAGCTCGAGGAATTCGACGCAAAAATAGTTAGACCAGAGTGACTCGGGACGAGTCATAGGTGAGTGTTGGACGCCTATTAGCCCTTAACCAAGTTTTGGAAGACTATTGGTCATATTGACCTATTTTGGGACTTTGATAGCCTATCGAAGGAGGAGCGCAAGATGAAGTAGAGATCATGGGATCTCAACCCACTTTTGGATCCTTTTTTGATTTTTGGGAATATGTAATGGGATGTCGGCCCATGGGTTTACCCATGTTTAGGCCTATTTTGTAATGTATAAATAGATGACCAAGTAATATAATAGGGTGGTGGTAAGTGGAAGTTGAATAGTGCATCTATGTGATGTATGCTAAGTGAAAATAGGGTTTGTAAGTTCTTTGTGCCTGTGTGAGACTTGTAGAGCTAAGTGCAAGTCATTGTAAGAAGTTGTGGAAGGCTTTGTGCTGTAACGCAAAGAAGAAGGATCTAGCGAGCTGCACAGTTCTTCTATCCTATGCAGAGTAAGGGTTTTGATGGCTCTGTGCTTATAATCGATTGACTGAAGAAAATAAAGAAGAAGATTTTGTGGACGTAGCTCCAGGGTGAGGGTGAATTACATAAACACTGTGTTGTCTTTCTTTGTGCTTATATTGATGTGCTTATGTCTTCTTTTGTTAAGTGCTTGAGATGATTAGATAGATTTGCTTATGCTCAGTGCTAATGATGTGTAGACTATTAGATCTGATATATATGAATGTGCTGAGTGTCTAATCTGCTAGATTTGACCTACCTATTGATTTTAAGTGCTTAAGTATGTTATATTAGTGTGAATGCTGTGAAGCTATGTTTTATCATCGGAGCGGCTATTGATTTTATATTGTGGAATTGATGGTGCTAAGTGCTCTATTAAGTTCTATAATCACAGATCTGTGTCCCAACTAAGGTTGCAGACACTTGAGTCCTGCAACCACCCCTGCCTCTACCTTGGGTGAGACTTCATCTGCTTCGCAGGTGTTGCCGAAAGGGCCGGTAGTTAGGGTTTTGTTGGTGCGTTGTTGTAGCGTTGAACCCTTGGTCTGCCCCTATGCCAACACCAACTATGATGGAAGGAGAGTCATCACTGAGGTATACCATCCCACCTTCATAATTCTCATACATTGAAAACCAATGTTGATGGGTAGTCATATGGAAGGAAGCTCTGGATTCTATCAACCACACACTCTATCTTACATGGGTTACCAAAGTTGCAACAAAGGAATCTCCACCATCCTCCTAAGAATATTTTTTAGACTCATCATCAGATTCATTCTTTTCCTTCTTATTCTTCATTTTCTCTTCCTTACAATCTCTTCTAAAATGCTCGACCTAGGTTGCAATTCCGACATTTTTCCTTGGACCTTCTAGGAGACTTAGGTCTCCCATGAGATTTGGATCTACCCTTTTCCCTATTCTTTCCTTTCTCCTTCAATATTTTGTGAACAACCAAGAACCCATTGGTGGAATTATAAACTTTTCACCTCATCTCCTGTAAGAGTAAAGAATCCATGATCTCATCAAGAACCGAGTTCTTTACAATGATTCCAATGGCCATTACCAAGTGGTCCCATGAATCTGGTGAAGAACAAAAAAGGGTCATACAATGATCTTCCTCATCCATATTCACTCCAACTAAGATCAATTAGGTCATGATAGTATTAAATACATTCAAATTCTTGGCTACAAAATCACCATCACTCATTCTCATGGAAAACAAATTTAATTTCCATGGGAATTTTTTTATTAACTAGGGATTTAGCCTGGTACAAATCCCCCAACGTATTTTGTAGAATTGCTATGATTTTTTTCTTCAAAAACATTCAGTAACACCAAATTGGCCAAACAAATCCTAAAAAGGCTTCTTTTGTTTCTCTTCAACACTACCCACTCTTCATCTTTCATACCAACAGGTTTGGTTCCAGATCCTACAACCCATAGATCTCGATCTACGAGTAAATCCTCCATCTTGAGATCCCATAGCTAAAATTTGGTGCCATTAATCTTCTCCATTTCTAATCTAGTTGTTTGCACCATTTCCCTACAACAATATTTCCTTTTGCACAAGCTTCCACACAAACCAAGATTAGATCCAAAAATCTTGTCCCTAACACCTTGGATTCGAGTGGATTAGGATCTAATACCAAATGAGATGAAGAAAAGGTGGGAAATACACTTCCTATGATAATCAATGAAAGAAGGATGTTTATAAAGCTAAATAAACACAATTATAATAATAAACGAAACATAAATATACAACCATAACATAATGTTTTCTTGGGGAAAACCCTTTAAGGAGAAAAATCCCAAACTCCAAATCACAATCAATGTATTATTCAACAACTAATAAATGGTTATAATACATTACATAGTTTTCATTCTCTCAACAAGAATATTCAATTGCATAAAGCTTCCGAAGAAGTTTTAACAACATAATAGTAAGTTAAAAAACTCTCAATACTGCCTTTGATCCAAGCACTCAATAACTAGACATAAAAAAACCATAAACCATTTATGGTTTTCTAATTCTACATTCTAAAAAGAACAAACAATTAATTTTCCAACTGAATTTCTCAGCATTCATTGCTTGTTATTTCTCAACATTCATTGAGATAATTTCTCTACTATAGAACTACAAGGTGTATGACACACATGTCCCAAAAGATTCAAATTTGATATTTTTTTTCTTTACAATTCTCTATCATCGTATTTCCTTCCTCTTTGCAACTTTCTATCATCTTCAGTGTAGATTTTCTATTGGCACATCCTTTTTCCTTTTCTCTATGTTCTATGTCTATCCTCTTTCATATTTTTGGATGTTTGATCTTCTTCTCCTGTTCCCACCATTTCACTTTGTTAGTTTTCCTTCCCTTTTCTTGAAGGTATGGTGCTAGTGTCTTCTTTATGTTCTTTTGTAGGTTCTCTATGTTGATTCTCAAAGGTCATTTCTCTCTTTACTATCCAAGAATTCTTCTCTTTTTTCATACCAAATGATGTGTCTCATCTAGTCTTCTTCCTTATCCCCATAATCAACCTTGCTTTATCGTCTTATCCTCCAACAATGTTTTTTCATTTTGATTTCTTTCTCTTCCACAATCTTGGCTTTGATACTAAATGATGTAGAAAACCAAGGGAAATTATCTAAACAAACATATTGACCAAGTAACTAAACTATAACAATGCTTTGGTTCTTCCTTTTAAAAATATATAATAAAATCCTCCAAAATCTTAGTAGTTTCTAACTCCTTTTTCATTGAAAATCGCCATGCTTCAAGCTTTCGATATTGTGTTCTTGATCCCTAGGGCCTATTACTTCAAGCCCACCATGCTTCTTAACCTTCACCATTTATATTATCCTATGTGTTATGGGACTTATCAGTAAATGCAAACATAAACATATATCCCTAGATCCACCTAGATCTAGAACAAAACATAATAGGAAATGATGCTTTCCGTAAGATCTAATCATTGAGTTTACTATCAAACGAAAGATAAGAGACATATCGTTTAAATATCGCTTCCTCTTGTTGTCATTGTCCTATATCCACTCCAGTGCTCCTGTGATATCATATATGCAAGAAGACATAAGACAACCAAAGTGAAAGCAATATAGCATACTCAAAGAGAACCTATGTATGTGATCTAGGAATCATACAATAAAATGAGATGAATTGTATGGGAAAGAAACATATCACTGTATTAATAATAATGAAAGTGGAGATTACAACTGAATCCTTGATGTTACAAGGTCCCCTTCCGATGACCCTTTTCTCCAACACACACTTGCTCCAAACTTGAATGAAGAAGATCCACAATGGCTTGTTGAACTAAAATGAAGCTATCAAGAGTGACCCAATGCAGAATTCTCCATAAAATCTTAGCCAATTAAACCTTCATTAACCTTAATTTCTTGCTTAACCTTTCTTAACCTTTTCCATGATAAATCCCTCTTTATATAGGGGAAAGAGATATGGTTAAAGAGATTAGGATGATACCACCAAATCAGAGAAGCGAGTAGGATCCCAACCATACATATGCCACCTCATATTCTAGAAGATCCCCTTCTAGAAATTTCGTGAAGGTCAAACTTTTCTTATCCTTTTGGCATCATCACACCCAAGCTATAGGACATCCTACAGATACATCACAAATCAACTTAGGGTAGCCTACAACGACTAGGCATCATCGCACCTTGCTTATGATGCAGCCTATGATGACCTTCCTTAATAAGGTTTTCTAGAAGAGAAAGCCAGTCACCTTTCTCATGAAGATAGGTTCTTTTGAGAATATGAACACATGTTTGTCAATAGATCATTAAGGTGACCAAAATAATGTGTAACAGAATTCCCCCCAAAGTATAAGGCTGGAACTTGTGACAACCGAAATACTTTTTAAAATGTGTGTGTGTCGGAAACAAAGAGTGCACCAGTCAAGAAACTGCAAACAGTCAAGCATCAACATAATAATATACCATCGTCCAAGGTAGGCATTCCCATACTCATATTACAAAGTGTCAAATGGGTCATGGCCACTAAATATACACTATGGATCCGTGTCATCATAAATTGACATAGCCACCTAAAATACACTATGGATCTATGCTTTAAGGACTTCTTATTCATACATAGCCACGAGACATACAAAGTGGATCTATCTGTCAATACAAATCATGAATACTCCATCGCAGCCTGGACCAGAATGATATGATCCAAGGTCTTCACCTTTGTCGTTCCTAATTATGAATCTATCCATGCGATTACAAGTGTTGAAGTTGAACATGGTAGAAACCACTTGATTACCAGTCAATGATGAAAATTGTTAACAAGTGTGAGGGAAATCACCATTGATGTCAATGACTCCCAAGGTACTCAAGTGCAATCCAATGAGTGTGAATAAAGGAGTTGAAGTTGAACACTCGAGGGAATATCCCAATCAGGGTCCAGTGATGTAAACCCACTATCAAAAGTGAAGAAACATGTCATTGAGGCATGCAGGCTCTAAGGAACTGAATGATTTCTAAGTCTTGATCCTAGATAATGAGTTGAAGTCAACAGGAAAAGACTCATCACAGGAGGGCCTTGATGTATCCCCAATCAATGCCATGAAAAGAGTAATAGATTTGAGATATATCAGAGCACGAAATGATTTGAAACTGACACAGGGAAGGCCGACATGGTAGAGAATTTATAACTACAGATGGTCGACTCAATAGGAGGCTTATTAAGGCTGGACTTCTCTTGAACATATGAATGACACGACAATGGTCTTGGCAACGTCAACTTAAGGAGGACCCGACATATGGACATATGAGTGGTCAAACGAGAGATGAATGGATTTCCCAACTCATATTCAAATGATGAAGGGGGGTGTCATGTTCAAGAGCGACTATTATTGCCACTAACACAGATACAAAGAAGTATTGCTTTCCCAAATTTTCACCCACCATCTCTAGCGAGTACCTCTTTATTTTTACGCAAGATTGAGGAGGATAACATATGCTTGTTGATGTAATCTCATCCTTTGGACGAGTCCCTCAGAGTAGTTTTAACGAACCCTAAGAAGGAGTGGGTCAGTCCCATATGGGTCTGTCGATGTTTGTTTAATGAGTCCAAAGATAGAAAACTCAGGGGTTTTTCATGTTTAGAGAGTCTGAAAAACACTTAAAGAGAACTCTCTAAGTTCATTTTTCGTAAATTAGTTTGATGAGACCGAAAAAGTGATAACTTACCACCCATCAAATGTTTTCTTCAAATACTTTTACGAGTGTGAAAAAAACAAGGTTGCTCGACAATCTTTTCGATTTTATGGAGCGTGAAAAGAGATTAAAGGATACTCCATGAGTGTCATTTTTCGTGTTACCATCACGAGTACGAAAAATACAACAAAAGTATACTC
Organism: Picea mariana; assembly: GCA_032191745.1. Classification (NCBI taxonomy): domain Eukaryota; kingdom Viridiplantae; phylum Streptophyta; class Pinopsida; order Pinales; family Pinaceae; genus Picea; species Picea mariana. The sequence continues at coordinate 18,057 of JASDQU010028096.1, read as the reverse complement.
GGTTACATTCTCATTGATTTACAAGCATGAGAAGGAACAAAACCTAAGCTCGGAGTTTTTCCTAAAACACTCTAAAAGGATCTGTACACACGACAAATGTACAAAAACAAACCCAAAATGCGTATCCTTATTCAAATTCCACTCCTAGATTTCTCACCTGCGAAAGATCAAACACTTGTAACACCATTAGAAGTCTAGGGTTTAGGTGAAATACATTAAAATAATATAAAAAATGAAATGGAAAAGTGAAAAGTGAATAAATATGAGTAAAAACTCTTTTTATCATTTCATTGTTACTCCACCCAAATTTCATTCAAAAAACCCCCTTTTTACCTCAAACTTTAACTACGGATTGAGGGAAACACGGTGGACCATTTGACAAACGGACTCCATAAGACAGGTAATCTCCTCCTTGTTCACCTTTTCATGGATTTATTTTCAATTTTCATTGGTTAGAAACAAAATTTTATGTTGCATTTTCTAGGGTACTTGCATCCGGAGGTCATCACAGGCACCTTGTATTGTTCCCTGCGACAACCTAGGTTCATCGTAGCTGACCTTTAAGCTACAGTGTGATGAATTCACACTATACGGGCTAGCTAGCCTACGACGTGTGCAAAGTAAAAAAGTTTTTAAGATGTTTCTACCAATAAAAAATGTCCAGAAGAAAGATGAAGATGCTAATGACTCTTTTATGCTCCATTTCAGGTTTTCCACAGTAAAGATGTTGGAATGGCGAGAAAGGGAACATGAGGATGAAGATTATTTTTCTAGGAATGACCTAGGAACAGTGAATGCCCTCCAACAGTGTGGACGGTTGAAATGTTTCAAGATCTAGGGCATGTGGGCCCAGTTGAGACTACTGGAGTACTTAGTCCATATGTGGGACGTAGACCAACAGGTATTTTGTGTGAGGGATCACATCCTCGAGATAGATATCGAGGACATATATTTCTTGATTGGGTTGTCTCTCTGAGGGAATCAGGTCACATTGACAGGTAGTAGAGGAGGTGGCGAACCTATGAGCCATTACGTCAGTGCACATTATGTGCTAGGTGTTGAGAAACATAGCGGCAAGGTTGCTATCCAAGATGTCCAGGACTTACCTCTATGGACTATCCTATACACCATTGTGCATATGGCGGGGAGACCAGCTCCACATATGACCCTTCAGAGAGACTTCCAGTATGCACGGGAATGCATGGATCCCCGCGTTTTCAATTGGAGTGATGGGGTTCTTCGAAGCATGAAGAAACAATTGACCAAGTGTAGGAGAGGTGACTTGAAGAAATTCAGATACAGGTCAATTTTGATGTCCCTCTTCCTGGAGAGGGTTCCACACTTGTGCCTACAGGTAGAGTGGGGCATATCGGCCCCACAAGATCCAAGAATAAAGAGGTGGTGTGACCTCATGGCTCGGCATGTGACTGGTCCTATCGTGAAGCACAATGACGTTTTCTTCAATTGGTTGAGGCCCTAGATGATTATGGTAGATGACTACGCATATGCCAGATTGGACTTTCGAGGTGATCCAGACTTTTTTCTACCTAAAGGTTCTCAGTGGGGGAACATTTGTAAAAGTACATTTTGTTTTTATAATGTTTTTGTAATTTTTAAATATAAAATATTTTATATGTCTTTTATCTGGTGACTAATCAAAAAATCTCTTTGACGATGCAAATGTGGGACCTCATTGACCTCCAGGTTCTTCTCCCATTCATAGGTGAGGAGAGAGAGTTGAGATAGTAGGATTAGTCATTGTTGACTACGAGGATATAGAGAAAAACCTGAAGGGACCGATAGTGGATGTCTCAGATGCCTCTATTGATGAGATTCTGAGGCGTTATCAATGCCACACAGTGGGCGTAACTGCATCCATCGGTCAACTTCTCCGTAGAGTATCATGGGCAGTCAGATGTTATCACAAGCAACGTCCTTGATGCTATATTTGTATATGAAGCCATGTCCTTCACATTTTTTACATTTTGGCCTTCGGACAAAGACACTTTCTGTAAAAACTTTTATCGTTGTATAATATATGAGGCTTCTACTGTCTTACATGTTGTATTTACAAAGTGTGATTGGATTTTATAAATTTCTCAACTGTTTGTCTAACACATAATTATCCAATGCATCTGTTAATGTATTTAGACATCTAGGAATGTGTTGATATTCAATGTAATCAAAATGACGTTCCAAGAGGCGAATACGAAAATATACCTTTAATAGCGTAGGACTTCGAATGCAGTAGACGTTACTCAACTATAAGACTACTAGCTGTGAATCGAGGTGTACAACGAGATGACAGATTCCAAGAGACACAACATCGATCAATAATTCGATTGTTGCACTGTATTTCGAGATATTTTTAGTTGCACAACCAAGGCAATCACCATGAATACTAATCAACTCATCTGTAGGTGCATAGATTTCCCAAGCAGTAGACACTAAGTTCTGAGTACTGTGACTAGCGCCATCAGTGAAGCCAATGTAGGGTAGCAAAGACACCGACATCTAGAAACCAAGCATAACGTAAGGTAAGCAGCTAAAGGTCAAAACCAAACAACAAAAAAGCATGCAAGTGTATGATACACTAAAAGTACAAGCATTCATGCAAAAATGACTTAAGTAGATTACTTCTTTAAGTAAATCCCATTTTGGGGTTCACTCAAAGGGATTCCATCATAATCAACTAGCTCATAATATCCCTTCTCCAACACACATTTGACGAAGTAAGGACCTTGCCACGTAGCCTCGAATTTACTGGCCCCTAGCAAATCACGATCCTGCTCGTAAAGGAGAACAAGATCACCTTTAGAAAAACACATGGTTTGACATGTTTGTCGTATTAGGCTTTAACATGTTTCTTCTGAGTTTCAATAACTAGGGCAACATCATGACGGGTTTCGTCTAATTGCATTAAATACAAAATACGCTCTTCTTCGGCGGAGGTATTGAGGAGAAGTTCAACGACCAGTTTCAAAGATGGTATTTCACATTCAATTGGTAGGATAGCGTCGATACCATAAACTAGTTGGAAAGGTGTAAATCCCATGGTAGACTTGATAGATGTCTGATAGGCCCACAATGTGGAGAAAAGCATTGTGTGCCAGGTTTTCTTATGAATTCCTATCATCTGTCGAAGCATAGAAATGAGAACTTTGTTGATTGCTTCAAATTGGCCATTGGCCTGTGGGTAATAGGGGGTTGAAGTTTCATGGCGAAGACCCAAATTTTCAGTAAGTTTGGACATCATGAAGTTCCAAAAATGGATACTGTGATCAGTAATGATAGCTTGAGGGATACCAAATCGAGTGATGATATGATTGAATATGAACAATGCTGCAGTTTTCCTAGTGTTATCAAATGTAGGCATCCCCTCAGCCCATTTAGTGAAATAATCCACAGCTACAATGATGTATCCATGCCCCCTGGCTGGGTGAGGGTTACATGTCATGAAGTCAATGCCCCATTTGGTGAATGGACCAATGGAAACTATAGGATGTAAAGGATTAGGGTGAGATCTTATCTTGTTATTATAAGTTTGGAAAGCATGGCATTTCTGGACAATAATAATGCAATCCTTAAATAAAGAAGGCCAGAAATAACCCGCTCGTAAGATCTTTTGGGCAGTGTCATACCTATACATATGACTTCCACAGGCTCTAGATTGACAGTCATTCAAATATTTCTCAGCTTCGTCGTAAGTGAGACATCGTCAGAAGATGTAGTCAATACTGTGGCAATAAAGGGTATCACCGAGAATGATGTATTGTCGAGCTTGATAGCATATGCGACGATGATCTGTGCTAGAGAAATCGGGCTGGAAAGTTTGAGTCTGGAGATATATAATGATATCTCTGTACCATATATCATTAGAGATGATCATAAAAAGTGATTCATCAGGTAAGGAATCCTCTGCCACATTTTTTGTCCCAGTGGAGGGAAGGTCACATATCAGTTCAGCGAAAACCAAATATTTCTTAGACTTAGCGCATTCAAACTCTAAGTCAAACTCCTGGAGAATCACTATCCATTTGGAGCACTTTCCCCCTAGAAATTTTCATGTAAGGATATGTTGCATAGGGTTGCAATCAGAAATAACAGTGGTTTTGCATAATAGGATATAATGACGGAACGTTGGATAGCTTGCATAGCTTCCAAGGCCAGTTTCTCTACATTGAGGTATTTGGTCTTGGTGGTCATGAGACTCTGAATCAAATAGTATATCACATGTTCATCATGAAAATCATCCTCTTGGACTAAGACCATGGCGATGGTAGAGTTCGAAGAAGCTAAGTAGAGGAAGTAATCCCAACTATAGTCAGGGGGGGAAAGTAAGGGTGTACGGGTTAGTGCAAGTTTCAAATCTTCAAAATATTTGTTTGCAGTATCATCCCATACAAACTCGTAACCTTTATTAAGTAGCCGAGTGAATCATTTCATAAGTTCAACATAATTCAAGATGAAATGACGTAAAAATTTTGCCTTCCCTTGCAAACTTTGGAGTTGGCGGAAGGCAAACTTTGGAGTTGGCGTAAAGTGGAAGGAGGAGGTAGATTAAGGCTAACCTCAACCTTCAAGGGGTCTACACGAATCCCATGTATTGACACAATAAAACCAAGTAGTCGACCAGACTCCACACAAAGACACATTTGTGTGGGTTTAAGTGGATGCGATAATAACGACAATATATGAATATGGCCCATAAATGCGTCGAGTGATGTTGGCGACGAATGGAGTGTGCTGGTAGATCATCAAGATAAGGTTGCACAATGTGCTTAATATCATGGAAAGCATAAGAAATAGCACACGGAAAATTCACGCCAGCATTCTTGAGACTAAAGGGTAATTTCCGGTAAGCAAAGGTCCCCCAAGGGAAAATAAAAGCAGTCTTGTGTTGGTCCGTGGGAAAATTTTTAATTTGATTATAGCCAGAGAAACCATCCATCAAAGAGAAGATTTCACTGTCGACACAGTCGTTGACGATATGGTCAATGAAGGGGGTTGGGTAATTTTCCTTAGGACAATCCTTGTTTATGTCCCTATAATCTACACAAACGTGGATGGTACCCTGTTTTTTATTCACCAGAACGAGATTGGATACCCAATCTGTCACTGCCAAGAGATAGATAAAGTCAAATTTAAGAAGTTTTTCAACTTCAAGCTTGATAGCAACAACTTTATGTGGGTGCACTGGGAGAATTTTCTTCCGAACGGGTTTGGCATCTAGGTATGTCTTAATCTCATGTACAACAATATTAGGATCGATACCTGGCATCTCTTCATAACTCCAAGTGAAAACATCATGGAATTCTTGGAAAAGGGATTTATATTCGTGAACCTTATGGGTAGAACAAGAGGCTCCAATGTGAACATTCTCCATGACTCCGGGTTTAATAGATATGTCAAGAGGGATGGTAGGTGAAATGTTGCTCAATTTTCCTTCATATAAAACATCGTGTGATGACTCAAGAATTGAGGAAATAACCACAATGGTCGACGAAGTCGAAATCCACTGGTAACTCTCTATGGTGTCACGTTCTAGGAAGAGAATGGATCGATGATGTCCATCATCCTAGGGGGGTGTCTTCCATAGACATGACTGACATGATCATCTCATCAGTAGGAAAGATCACGTGAAATAGATTAGGAGATGAATCACAGAGAGAAGGAGAGGAGGGTGTTTTCGATTGAGTGGCTTGGTAAGTGTATTCGACCAGACTTAAAGGCATCTGGTTTCCATAACGAGAGTAATCACCAGGGATAGGTACCACCCATGGGTCATATGACTCAGGGGCTTCACGAACGGTGGTGGATATCATGTTAATAGAGGCAACAAAAGGAGGGGGAATATTAGGTGGTGGGATTGGAAATGTACCCATCAAAGTTGAATCTTTCAAAAGACCCACACTGACATTCTCGTAACTAGGAGGTGTCTTCAAAATGAAAGGAACGTTGCTAGTATGGGAATCAGAATTAAAAAAGGCCAGTTGGTCAATAATAATGACCTTTACTTGGTGCGGGAAACATAACACATGAAAAAGGGTAGACACAACTACGCGGATGGAATCAATCCAACTATGGCCAAGTAAAATATTATAATTAAGAGGTGCATCGAAGACCTCAACCTCAGCATTGACCGATTTACCTTCCAACGTAATAGATAATGATGGAAGAACACCGTAGGGTTTAAAACCTGTACCATTGAAAGCCTTAAGTGTATTGTGTGATCCGGTGAGGGTAGGAGATCCAATGGATTTCCAACAAGTGACGAACATGACGCAAGTCGAGGCTCCTTCATCAATAAAGGTTCTACAGATGTTCTTGTTTTCAACAACAACTTGTATCTGGAATGCTAATTGAGTAGGAAGCCATGGAACGTGATTTTCCAAGTCAAATATTATGAGATTGATATCAGTGGGATCAATTCCACCGATGGCCTTTAACAGTGCCTTCCGTTGAGCTGGGAAAATTTGAAGGACTTTGAGAGCTAACATCGCAGAGGGTTCTTGCGCAAGATCTTCTACAATACTATAGTTTTGTGCAGCATGGGCGTGAGGGTTAAACACAGAATTTCAAAAAATGACCTTGGGAGGAGGGCGAAGGACTGTATCGAGACCCAGCCATTTGAGATGAAGAGGACCGTTGGGAGGTGAATATGAGGGAGAAGGTTGAACCAATGAAGGTGGTATGTCATCAACTTTCTATTTTGATGGAGAGTAATCCTTGGCTCAAGTTACGACTGCAACTTCGTTCTTTTTTTAGTCACCAATATACATAAGGACATAGGATCAAGTAGAAGGGGTAGCTTGGTCATGAATGACCAGTTGGGCTTGCTGTTGAGAAGAGAAAGGTTGTGAGAAATGGCAGGTGTAGAAGGTTTTCTGGTTCCTTGAAGGAACTTAGCAACTTCGGCACGTCTTGGACAATCTTTCGTATAATGGTCGTCACCATAAATAAGGCAGGGGTAACAAGGTTTACGTTTGTCTTTCTCATCAACGATTTGTGTTTTGGCTTTATCATATTGTGTATTATTATTCTTGTCTTCCATATTCTTACCCTTTTGTTTCTTTTTATTTGGATTTTTCTCGGCAGGCATGGATTGAATAGAGTTAACTTCAACAATTCTTTTGGTGGAAGGAGTAGAAGTGGGAGTAATTTGTGCATTGGAATTATTAGGTTTGGGATTGGTGTGACTGGCGGGTGAATACTGGGTCTCAGCATGAAAATTATCAATCACACCATTGACAACATGAGAGGCTTCTTGAGGTTTTGGGGTAGGATTTGTGGAAGGACGAGGAGCGTCAGGGATCAAATCATAAAGTGTTCCCATTTGCAAATAAACAAGATCAAGATACTGAGCACGACTGATCGCCTGCTCTTCAATGACAACACCACCCATGGAAACATCACGAACAATAGGTCCAATGAGTGATTTGGTAAACCACTCGGCTAATAGTTGATCAGGAAGAGGAACTTTGATTAAACATCTTCTCCTCCTCCACTCATTGATGTGATCAGAAATGTGAGTGGACGAGGATTTCTTGAAAGAACTCAAAATTTTGGTTCCCGTATCGTATCGAATTAGTAACTGGTAATGTGTCAGAAAGTCCATGGCTAGGGTGTTAAATTCATTAAATAAACCTCGAGGTAACGCGATGTACCATTTTGTTTTCGAACTCGTTAGAGTTCATTGGAAAAGTCGTAGTCTGATGGACTCATCCATCAAGGAGTTGGATGAACACCATAGGTGAAAAGTCATAACATGATTATTAGGATCTTCTCCTGCTCAACCGTCAACTTTAGGAATGTCAGACGATAACTTGGCTGGTATGACAGGCCAATGGGAAGAGTGTAAGATAGGATCATTCAAAATCCTAGACAGATCGGGTAAATCCAAAGTGGCCAGGAAAGGAAAATGTCGGTTCACTTGTGGAAACTGGTATTTTTTAGGAGAAAGTATTGTAGGTATATTAGTAGGACCGTAAGTAGTCTGTAAATAATTAGACAGTCCCAAAAGACTCAGTTGTGGAGGATTTTGGGACATATAGCCTACAAGGTTGGGTTGGGTAGAGGGGTTCCCTTGGTAAGGGGAACTAGATTGAATGCCCTGACCCCAAGTGGGATTCAGGTAACTTGGATACGATTGAACGAAGTTAGGGGGTACAAAAGAGTTAACTTGAGGATGTTTCCCCCCAAACGATTGTGGATTTCCTTGGGAAAGAAGGTTCAAAAGGTGGGATTGTAATCTAGGTGCGTTATGTCCATACAATGGATGATGGACTCCAACCTGAGGTTGCCCCCCAAGTTGAGGTTGTGCCCTAATTTGAGTTTAACCCTCAACTTGAGGTTTCCCCCCAGCTTTAGATTGACCTCCAACAAGAATTTGGTAACCAGAAGTGAACGAATGACTGGTGCCTCCAATTGGATTGGAGCCACTAAGGCTAGTTCCTCTAAGAAAAGGTGGAGGAGGAACATAGGACCCTCCGAAGAGAATGTGGAAATGTGTAGGAACAAAACCAGCAACAACATTATACCCAATAGGAACAAAAAGTTTGGATGGAACCTGGGTAGGGATAGCAACAGAAGCATTCAAATCTCTATACCTAGGGGGAAGTGATGGATTGAGTCTAGACAAAATGGGTGTCCCAATCAGGGCTTGGGAGATAACCAAATTTTTGGTAGGAATCATGGTAGCTTGCGGGACCATAGTAGAATTGGCCATCTGAGCAGTAGGGATCAAGTGAGAACCAATCAATATTTGGTCTGAAATGGTGGTGACACTACTATTAGTACCAATGAAATGGTCCAAAGGTACCGTGTAGGTGACAAACATCTCAGGCACTTGTCATGTCATAGGTCGATCAGGACTCACTCCTAGGTTACCATATATATCACGTATTGTCAAAGGGATAGAACCAAAACCAGAAGTCCCAACAGAGTGAGTCGAGGTCCTAAATGATTCACTTTGAAAAAGTGGATCCTCTACTCCATATTATGCGTTAGGTCTGGTAGATATTCCAGTATTATCGACAACAACAATTTCTCTGGCTGAGTTCATGTGAAGTATACATGCATCTGACCTGAGGGGGGGGGGAGTCTGAATGCCTCTAAAGAGTCCAAAACAATTCGAAATCCTTCTAAAGAGTGTGTGCTTCCAACTTCAGAAGCTACCTCGTTGTTGACTAATACCTCCGGAGAGCCTTCTGGTGAGTTAGGAGGCAAGGGTTGGTAACCTTCCAGATCTTCCGGGGGTAGCCCTTGCATCCTACGTGAACGGAGAAGGCCGATGTTTCTTGAACTAAGTAAAGAATGAAAGAAATCTATGGCCAACTAGAGGAAACAAACAACACTCACTAATAAAATCTAGGAATCAAACCAAGCAAACAAAACCTTCTTATTTCGAAGTCACTAGTTGGTGATGAAATCCAACGTCACGAAATCAACACAAGAAGGGGTTGGGATAAGCAAGTGGAAAAGTTACGTCGATGACCTGCTTAATGGAATTACACCCTAGTGCAAGCTCCCACACATAATCATGGGTATACCTTCCAAGGAGCCCGAGTGAGGTTGGTCAATGTCGATTCCAGGTACCGTGAAGACTTTCCTCTCCACAGTTACCTCCTGTAAAGACCCTAAAGAGATAGGATACTAAGGTTACCAACTACAACAGTGATTCCTGGGGAAACAATCGATAGTCCGATCCATGCGCAAAGGTAGGGTATATAGCCCTAAATCAACTTTAAAAGCTTCCACTCATCATTGTGGGTATACCTTCAAGGAACCCCCATAATATGCACAATCTCTACACTATGACCAACAAAGCAAGGTGAATAACTCTGCCAGCCTCAATGCGACCTCAGGTTTGAACCTTGTGTGAGAAGGGCTTCCCAGGACAAAATGTAGCAATTGGACTTAAACTCTCCTTATCACAAGATACTATTGTGTGTTTTGATGCTTTGGAGAGTGTACCTCACAACCTATTCCAAAGTGCTATCCTAGCTAATGTTGGTGTAAAAGATCCCTATAAAATAAAATTTAGTAATTAAATTTTAGATTTACGTTGTATTTTAGAGGTTGTTGCTTACTCAAAAAGGAGATGGAAGTGAAACTTTTGATGTTGTGACCTTGACCCAATAAATGCAAAAAGAGATGAATGTGCAATTTTCAATTCAATGAATTCTAGTTACATTAGGGAGAAGGTATTTTTCTTTCGAAATACAGTAAGCTACTAATTGTGATTCCTTAATTCTGAATGAACACAACTCCAAATAATCATGAACTACATTTTTTCCAATTTCTTCTCTTTATAAATATTTTGAATGTAAAAATATTTCTTATAAGGGATTACTAAAAGAATATGTGAATTTAGTTTTTCCTTTCCTAAATCAAATTAGAGACATAAATATCAAAGGAAAATGCGATCCAAGAAAATCAATACACTCACAACAGAATTCCCAAACTAAATTTGTAATGAAGACAAAACGAAAAAGACAAGAAGAACTCTTGACATAAGCATGAAAAAAGTGTTTTTAATCAACAAACAATCTAACAAACAAAATGAATCCAAAAACTGAAGACAAACCAAGGACCCTTTGTCAAACAAGCACTCAGATGTAGATCTGAGATTATCTCCTTGTGACAATGAGTATGAGCAAAAACTTGCAAAAATCAAAGAAATACTTTCAATCATTGAAAAACAACTATAAGCAAGCTCCAAACTCAAGAATCAATCAATCATGGGCATAGGAAGTTCACCCCAGGCTTCCAAGACAAATCTAGGTGGTAAAAGGCAGAATGACTCACTCTACCAAAACCTATAGGGGTCATCGCACGCTGGGCATAAGACACAGTGTGATGAGTAGGGGTCATCGCAGGCTACTGATAGAGCAGAGTGCAATGACTTCACACTGGAATGGCTAAGCAGAGGGTGACGAGAAAGAGTTTTCGTAGGCTTTTAGTAAGGTACACTACGATGATCTCTGTAAATTTTGAAAAATTGGGAGAAAGACAAAAATCCAAAAGAACTTATAAACGCAGGGAGTCTAAATGGATCACCCAAAGACTCAGAGAATGAAAAATATCAGAAAAAAGGTAGGCGAAAGGCAAATGGGAAGAAAAAAATCAAAAGAAGGTTGTATCCCCAGTATGTTTGCCAATTTTTTTATGGGACTTATCGATAAATGTGGACATAAACAGATCTCCCTAGATCCACCTAGATCTAGAACAAAACAAAATAGGAAATGATGCTTTCCCTAAGCTCTAATCATTGAGTTTACTATCAAACGAAATATAAGAGACATATCGTTTAAATATTGCTTCCTCTTGTTGTCATCGTCCTAACTCTACTCTAACGCTCCTGTGATATCATATCTGCAAGAAGACACAAGCCAACCAAAGTGAAAGCAATATAGCATACTCAAAGAGAACCTATGTATGTGATCAATGAACCATACAATAAAATGAGATGAATTTTATGGGAAAGAAACATATCACCGTATTAATAATAATAAAAGTGGAGATTACAACCAGAACCTTGATGTTGCGAGGTCCCCTTCTGATGACCCTTTTCTCCAACACACACTTTCTCCAAACTTGAATGAAGAAGATCCACAATGGCTTGTTGAAATGAAATGAAGCTCTCAAGAGTGCCCCAAAGCAAAATTCTCCATACAATCTTAGCCAATTAAACCTTCATTAACCTTAATTTGTTTCTTAACCTTGCTTAACCTTTTCCATGAGAAATCTCTCTTTATATAGGGGAAAGAGAGATGGTTAAAGAGATTAGGATGATCCCACCAAATCAGAGAAGCGAGTAGGATCCCAACCATACAGATGCCACCTCATATTATAGAAGATCCCCTTCTAGAACTTTCGTGAAGGTCGACCTTTTCTTAGCCTTTTGGCATCGCCGCACCCCAGCTATAGGACAGCCTACGGAGACATCACAAATCATCTTTAGGGCAGCCTTCGATGACCAGGCATCATCACACCCTCCTTATGATGCAGCCTGCAACGACATTCCTTAATAAGGTTTTATGGAAGTGAAAGCCAATCACATTTCTCATGAAGATAGGTTATTTTGGGAACATGAACACATGTTTGTCAATAGATCATTAAGATGACCAAAATAATGTGTAACACCATGGTTAGCCTAATAATTAGCATAACAACATCCAACTACCTAACCAAAACATTATCATCTATCTTAGACTTTAAGCCTTCAGTGGCTTTAACTCTCACAAAAATTAACCCCACATTGCCTCAAGATGACTTTCAAAATCTCTTAGAGATTAAATCCCTTACACAAATACAAATACATTGACTACTTAACATGAATTAACTTTCAAACAAATATTACAAACACAATACGATGTTGTTGACTTTATTTAGAATATCTTAGGCATCTAATCACATATTTTTTACCACAATATTCACATCATCCCATCAACATATCTCTAAATCATCCTCAAAGGACTCTCTCACCATATCTATCTACATTATGAATGCATTATTCAAATACACGACACGATAGCATATCATCCCGACATCATGAAAATGTCCTCTTCTTGGATTTCTCATCATTTTACACAATGAGTAGTCATTTTACACAATGAGTAGTCAGCGTGCATGTTTGATCTGCTTCCAAAGGTATCTATAGACTTGTATGGATGCTCTTGCATCATAGATCCAATGCCAAATAAGAGGACCTAAATAAATTTCAAGGATTGCATATATGTTTGTCCCCTTTTTAAAATATAACTAATACAAAATAATAAAGGTTTCTTCAAAGCCTTCAAGATGGAATAAGAAAATTTCCCAAAATACATTTCATTGGAACATGATGAAAATAGAGGAAAAAACATTATAATCAAAGTCTTAAAGGTTTGTTCAAAGCCTTCAAGATGGAATAAGAAAACAAACATTATAATAAGAGTCTTAAAGGTTTGTTCAAAGCCTTCAAGATGGAATAAGAAATTTTCCTAAAATACATTTTATTGCAACATGATGAAAATAGAGGAACAAACATTATAATCAGAGTCTTTTATAAAGAAATGTCAAGTAGAACCTATTGGTTATTATTGTAGAGGTTCGGCTATTAATATAGAGGTTCAATTGAGACACTTTCTCTTGTTCAAAAATATTGAACCAACTGAATTCACGCCACTTTCCCACAAAATAATAAATAGAATATATGGTCTCACCCAAGAGTGAGAAATCTTGTCCTTTATTAGAATGTTTATTTTGTTGAAAAACAACATCAATATCAAGACTATGACAATAGATAGAATTGCACCCAGGAGTGAGAAATCTTATCCTTGACTAGAATGTTTATTTTGTTGAAAAACAACTCAAGGTATCAACGTTATGAGAAAAGAATAAATATAATGAGCCCACATCACTTTGAGCCTAAATGATTATATAGTTGCACCCAGGAGTGATAAATCTTATCCTTTATTAGAAATTTTATTTTCTTGAAAAACAACCCAAGGTATCAAGGCTATGACAAAAGAATACATATAAAGAGATCACATCACTTTGAGCCTAAATGATTGAACATAACAAACCTTAAAAAAAATTAATCCAAACATGGAAATAAAGAAAGCACTAAGAAATCCAAAAGATATGAAACACCTTAGAAAAACAACAAATGATATGTTAAGATTATTTATAAAGGATAAAATATCATATAAAGTTTATTTTCAGTTTTATTTCACTATACTTTATTAAAATTTATTAAAATTTATTTAGTCTTTTAAATATGTGCTAAATATATTAGACCTAATTATTGGGTGGTAAGTGTAAGAAAGGTTATCACAAACCCTAGAGGGATAGTGCAAGTTGCATTTAATTGGGGTCTTAGCAATTAGTCAAACAATTAGGTTGAAGCTTATGCATTATGGTAAGGTCTGAAGATCGCAACTAATTCTAGCATCCAAACTTTGAATGTAGTGGGAGACTCTAAGAATGTAATAAGGCACATGGTTCTAAACTATCTCCAATGGATTCTCTTTTGGCTTAAATACTACAATAGGGAAAAAAGGAATCCAAAAAATTCTTCATAGTTAAGTTCTATCACATCTTAAAAGAGAATAATTCCTTAGCTGATACTTATGCTAATCAGGTTGCTACTCTAAAATTTGGGGATTCAATCATCAATGGAAAGTTGGACACTAACCCCATCCCCTAAGTTTTTCATGAAGTTAGAGACATGTATTGTTCATTTATGGTGGCACATCAACTACTAGAGAATGTGAACATGGTTAATCTGAACTTGTACATAGTGCAAGCAACCCCATGGGAAGCAAGTGGTCGTCATTATTTTTGTTGATTTTGTATGTTTTTAAAAGTACTTAAGTTTTTAGGACTTTATCGTAGAATATATATTGCTAGGATATATTGAAAAGTGTTGTATGCAGTGGGTGAAATCATGAAGATGGGTGTCTATTTTGCTTGTTTTATGAGAAAAAAAAACTATATTTTCACAAGTTCTTCAACTTCTGGCATACAAAAGTATTTTTTTTATTTAGAATTTCACTTTACAGTAAAAACAAAACTTATGAAGAATTTTTTTATCTTTCCACTGACTATTTTTCAATTTTTGTTTATTGAGATTTGATATGTCAATTTGACAATTGTTTAACAATATGTTCCTTAAACATGAAAGGAATGATAATGAATATTTCCCCCCAACAATGTATCTATTATTAAACTTTTGTTTTTAACAAATGAAATATACTGCAACAATCTACAAAGACTCTATTTTATTATGACTATAATTTTGAATCTAATGGATGAATATTATAATTTCTAGAATTTTTTAAAGTTGACCAAGCTGAAAACGTTGCATATTTTAAAAACATGTTTTCCCCCACCTTGTATCTATCTTAATTTTTACTTAAAAGTAAAATCTAAAAATACCATTTTGAAAAGAACGGTTTAAAGATTATGAATATAAATTTTTCTAAATTTTTCACTATGTATTTTTAGAGATACAGATATTTCATTTCACCGAATCATAATGTCAGCTGAAAATACTATGCAGTGATTTTCTTTTTTAAAATTAAATAAAATTAGATAAAAATAATGAAAATGAAAACAAATTATAGGAATTGAAAGCAGATTCAATTTTGCAAATGTTGGTATCATTTTTGAAACCAAATTTTGAGCATTTGTAGGAGTCCGCAACCTCCAAACTTCAGGTAAGCTAGAGAGAATTCTCTGGTTTCTGCAAACAGTCTCATTTGCTAGTTTTCGGTCGAAAGAATCTTTCGATCGAAAAAACATTTCTTTTGGCCGGAAAACGTCATTCTAACGCAATCCGTCAAAATTAAACGGTTTCCTAGCTTTTCGGTCAAAAAAACCATTTTTGGGCCGAAAGATGGGTGAGAGAATTCCGTCAATCAGAAACAATGAAAAGACACGTCGTATCGTTTCATTTCGCATCAAATCGTATAAATACGCTTTCGGCCAAACACATTTAACACAATTCATCACTTGTTTCATGGTTTTCTAGAGCACCTAAACAACGTTTCAAATCATCTTTTTTGTTTTTGTTGAACAAGGTAATTGATGTTTTGAATGCAATTTTTTTTTTTTTTAAGTTCAAGTTTTTATTGGAATAAAAATTTATATATTGAAAGTTAAATGTTGAGCATTTGTTCAAGGTGAAGCCTTTGTTGAACATAAAATTATTGATATTATTTTTTAATAATTTTTGCGACAATGAAGTTTTTCTGAGACTATTCTAAAATGTTGATTCTGTTAAAAAAAAATTACAGATAATTATACTCATGGGAAACAAAAGGGACTATTGATGGCTTAGAAAAAATTTAAAGATGTCTTAAAAAGTATGATTAATTTCCTAATTAAATAATTCAAGGTAATACATATGATTAACATCTTAATTAAAAAATTTAAAGACATCTTAAAAAATATCAATTTTAATTATGAAATTGTGAATTTTGATTCCAAAAGTGTTGATGTTATATTAAATTGTTAAATTTGTGCATTTAGATTTCAATATCTTGAAGAAAATTGAAAACAAAATTGAAATTATGAGCTACTTGAAAAATGTGTATGATGAACCTAACACTACTTATATTCTACTCATTAAACATAGTTTTCATTAAGTTTGATTGAAAAAAACTTGAGTTGAAAACGAATTTGATCTTGTGGCCTTATAACAAAAAATAAAAAATAACAGACCATCTACTAAGGCTTGGTTTGTTGCATTTAGATTTTCATTTTTTTAATTGAATTTGGAGTATATTCAAAATTCAAGGTAGTGTATGATTAACATCCTAATTAAAAATTAATAGCACTAGTGAATACTTCCATTAATGGTAGGTGTCATATTAATAGCATTAGTGAATACTTCCAATGTGCAGAAGATTGATCATTTCCATCAACCATTTTCTACCATTTTAGATACATAATCAATTTATATCAATATAAACTTTAATGAAAATCGCTTACTTATATTAAAGTATATTTTAATTTTACATATTAAAATAGGTTCTAAATCATGTTTTTATTTCAAAGTACATATTTTTATTTCACATTTTCTTAAATAAATATATTGAAAGCTCGAAAAGAAACCAAAGACTAACATAACTAGTTTAGTGTTGGACTGTCATAGTGAATACTTCCATTAATGTTATAGTGAATACTTCCATTAATGGTAGGTGTCATATTAATGGAATTAGTGAATACTTCCAATGTGCATAGGATTGATAATTTATAGATCAACCATTTTCGATACATAAACAATTTATATCAATATAAATTTTAATGAAAATCGATTACTTATATTAAAGTATATTTTAATTTTACATATTAAAACAGGTTATAAATCATGTTTTTATTTCAATTTTTATTTCAAAGTACACATATTTTTATTTCACATTTTCTTGAATAAATATATTGAAAGCTCGAAAAGAAACCAAAGACTAATATAACTAGTTTAGTGTTGGACTGTCATTTCATTGTGAATTTTCAAAAAAGAAACCAAGGATAAACATATTTCATTGTGAATTTTCAATTTTGAGTTCATAGTTTTTACTAAATTTTGGATTGATAGGAGTCTACACCCTATCAAAATAAAGGAAGGGCCTAGACTGATGCAATGATCAATATGCTTAAATTTACAATTTGTATTGTTAAATTCAAGTGATTATCACTTGAATGGAATGGAATAAAACCCATATCACCTATTGAAAACTAGCTTTTACCTCAATAGTTTAATACTAATTTTTCATCACCATAGGCTAATACTAATTTTTCATCACCATAGGCTCGAACTTTCTTTTTATGTTTTCACTCTCTCATAAGAAACTCACATATATTTTTAATATACAATATTGTTTGTTGTTTTTTTCCATTCTAATATTATTAATAGGAGACAATTGAGAAGTCTGAAACCTAACTTGAGTAACTCTCTAGTCCTCAACCCTCATCTCTGAGTGTCGTTTGGGGTAAGGGGCTCCAAAGTGGAAAACTATAAAATTTGATGACTTGTATGACTATTTTCAACCATATTTCCAAACCAAACAAAATTTGAATTATAAGTTAGAAACTATAATTTGATAACTACCCAGATCTCCCATCACTACAAAATCAACTCCACTGTATACAAGATTAGCTCTACCTCACATAGTACAAATCAAACAAAATTTAAATTAAAAGTTAGAAACTATAATTTAATAACTACCCAGATCTCCCATCAATACACAATCAAATCCACTGTATACATAAGTAAATGAAACAAAGGAATCCGATGGCGGTCGCTGCGCTTCTAGGGTTCTAAGTTTGCGTCTCGACTGAGAGGCCATGGCGGCGCCAGGGGGTGGGGGCTCGGCCCCTCCTCCGCCGAATCGGTGCAAAGAAGCCTTTGCAAGGCTAGTTACAAGCTGCGGGAAGAAATCCACGGCCCCTGCCATTCCGAAATTCATTAAAAAGCTCGAGGATATTCCCGAAATAGCCCTCCCGGAAGAGAAACCTATGCAGATCGCCCTGGCATTAGCTCAGCGTGGTCTCGTGGGTCAGTTTATG
>JASDQU010028094.1:0-16008 GCA_032191745.1 Picea mariana | reverse complement strand
GTATGATTTACACCTTTTGATTTTATTGATCAACGTCCATATAATTTCAATAGGGAGTAGATTTGTTGCATCATGAAGTCAATGGTCATCATAAGGTAGTTGTGCATGAAATATGAATATAACCAATGGTATTTTCAGTGGACACCTATACCTTGCACATGAAATAAACAAAACAATGCATTCCCATGGCAACCACATGTATGGTCAGCAACATAGACATTTGTTGACATGTGGTGGTATTTTTAAACCATTGAAAAGGGGGAAGCAAACTCTTGCCTTCGTTCTAATATATTTTTTCATATTTGATTTGTATAGGCTTATGAAACATAGCGGATAGATAGATAGAAACAAAAGAGGGTTGATTTCTTAAAAATTTCTCTTGGAACCACCAACTAATCCCTTGTTTCTTGATGTGGTATTAGTATATTTTTTATATGAGAAAGGGAGGAGGATTTTTAGACGATGAAAATCATCCTTTAGAGAGGCATTTTGTAGGGTGCACGGATGGATCATGTCTTATTGATGGTTTTTTGTATCCACATTCAGGAGTTGGTACTTATATCATCCCTATCTAGAAATGGATAGACTATGTATGTAGTAGAGAAAATAAACCTTGGTATAATCTAGATATTTATTTATTTGATCAGGAGTTGACATGATGTTTCAACCACACAATGACAAAAGTTCCAACATATTCCTACATGATGCTTGGTGTAGCCTTGTTTTGGTTTAATATCAAACACAAGGGACGATCTCGTGTAATTGATGAGATGATGTGATGGATGCATTTGTTATTCGACTTCACTTAGCATTCCATCTTCCTAATGTAGAATAGGTCAAGAAGAATATGCTCAATATGTGTGAGTAGTGGATTGTTTTTATGCTATGTTATCTTCGGCACTTTGGGCTCTAGCCTTATCTATATATCCCTTTTAGAGTGAGTAGTTAGATGAAAATTATCGAGTTCTTTTTTTTGTAATAAAATGGGATTGAAGGAATTATATATCATGTGACGATGACATGAATTTTTTGACCTGTTTGTTCACAAACAATAATCTCTTTGATTCACCTTGTAGGTACATTATGTAAATATTCTAGATTTATCTTGCACCTCACAAGGGAGTGCATTCCCCATATGGATCCAATTGTTACCACCAGAAAATGCATGGATTATTTCACATTTTCATGGGATTTTTTCTCTCGTAACACAGTGAAAATCCATGGATCTTAGTAACATTGCAAGTTGCATAGAGAGACATGGAGGCAACACACCTTGTTCTATCTTGATCGAACACCATGATATTCATCATTGAGGGAAAGGACAAGATGACTATGATCAATATATATTAAAATCAATTAGGGAATCACATTAATCACAACCAAAGTTGTGATTAGTGTGAATAAAATAGGGAGTACATTACAAAATTTGTATTAGACATCTAATAGAGACAAGATTCACTTTTTGCATAACTATTTGTATGCACTAAAGAGGAGTGATAGTTAGAGTGTCATGGGCCATCTAATGACTCACATTTTGGATGTGTGACTAGCTTATTATAATTGGTGATATTGTAGAGGAGAAATATTTAGTGTGGAAACTCACAATAACAGTAATTTGCCACTAACCTACCTTAGTACAAAGATAATAACTTTGTGTAAACTTACCATAGTAGAAAAACTCACATTGAGTTATAGTGATGAGTTGGCGTGTTTTATTGATGTGGAAGTAGTCACTGTAAGGGTAATTATTTGATTAAATTTAATCTCAAATATATCCAACCTTGATCCATGGGTTACATAGAACTGACCTAGCAATTGCAGTTAACCTAGATGACTTGAAATTAATGATCTTGACTTAATGGAGATAACTTGAAAGGCCTGGTTACATATGATACTTTACTCAAAAAAAATTGTTCATACATACATATACATCCCAATGTGTTAGCCCAATCAATTCAAACAACTAGGTTACTAGTTATTAATGTAGCTAATGGTTGACTCACCTTCCATTTGGATATACACACGCACAAAACCACATTTATTTGAATTTCTTTTATTTGTGTTTTAACCAAAACTGAAGTGTGTGTGTGTGTGTGTGTGTGTGTGTGCTGTATCGATAAGAGGTGGTGGTTCTCCAAAAACCCTAGCCACAGGCTCACGTGGAAGTATGTAGTTGTGACCTGCGGCTCAACCAGCCCTACCTGGAGTGGTAATTTCTTTGGTTTCACTCTTTTCTTTTCACCTGGTCGAAGGTGTTTACATCTTAGGTAATATGGTATGGGAGGAAGAAGACTTGGAAGAGTGCTTGGACTACTCAGGAGACCCCTCGGATGATCAACAAATCTGATCGGTTCCAAGTGGCTTCCCCTCTGTGTCTGTCTCTGACATGTCCTTTTCAGATTCCGACATGGTGGATGGAGATGCAGTTGTTTCTTTCCCTGAGCCTAGTGGCCATGCTGGTGATCTAGGTCATGGGGCCAGGTTTACTTTTTGGAATCATGGATCAAGGGAGATGGAGTTGGTTCGGGAGGTCAAGGATATATCCTTTGGTAGTTTTTCCTATCTACCCCCCGAAAATCTCTCATATTGGTTTTTTGCGCAGGCACAACAACAAGAAGGAATTTCTGAGAGGTTTTTTTCCCGAAGGTGCCTTATGAGGGAATATGGCGAAACAAACCCCCTTTTGATGTATTATAAAGGGACTCTAGACTYGTTGGAAGTGGTTTAATCCACTCACCTTCTTACTTTATGGACTAGAATCCCATCACAAATGTTCCTAAGAATTTTTCAGAYGGTTTTCTATCCTTCCATGAGTTGGGTAAGTTGTCTTCTATAGATCCTTCACATTTTTTGGTCTCTTCACATCAACTTTCTTCAAAAATTRCAGGAGTAGGGGGMTCAAGGAGAGGCTTCCCATCCCATTGATATTCAGGATGGCCAAGGGATGACCCCAGTCATCGAGGTCCCAATGATAGGGAACAAGTCCTCTTCAACACCACAGAAGTCACAGAAGTCTCAAAAGTATTAGGAAAGTATGAAATTGGTCCCAAAACCCCAAAAGTTTGTGCCTGGCGATGATATAATTCTGCCCCAGGTTTTGGAAATGGTGGAGACAAATATTATGGGGCAGGTAAATGGGCATCATTTGGGGATAAATTCCACGTGAGAGTGGGTAAAAAATTTGTGGGTCGGTGTTAGGACCCGATAATGTACCTTTTTGCTCATACTTTTTTCTATCATTACATCCTTTTCCCACTCATATTTAAGCCTACATTATCACCTTAATCCATTTTCCCAAAGGTATATAACGTTTCTTCTCTTTGCTATATGTTTAATTCATTTTACATGTAATTTTACATTACTCTCATACTTAGCCATTAATCGAAAATATATAGTTGCTAAAACAATTTGAAGACTGCAATTAATATATCGTTGCTGGTTGAAGACCATGTTGCTGAAACAGTCAAACAGTACGCAAATCTCGTTGTTGAAATAGTCTGTGATTTGCGATGTTGAAACAACATTTCACATACAACAGTAACAAGAAGGATCTGTTACACTAGCCACAACAGCTGTACCTTAAGCCAACACCATTAACCATTGTCGCTGCTTAAAGACCACATTGCTGAAACAGTCAAACAGTACGCAAATCTCGTTGCTGAAACAATCCATGATTTGCAATGCTGAAACAGTATACAACCGTAACAAGAAAAGATAATTAAAGGAGCTGTTACACCAGTCGCAACAGCTGTACCTCAAGCCAGCACCATTACAACCACTGTAACAGCATTTTTCTATGGAAGATCAGAATGTCCTATTCCAGCATAGAAGATTAGATCAGACTAAGAATAGGATTTGTATGTACACATGTAATTTTATGCTTAATTGTATTCAGAGGACTCTCCTCTTTAAATAGTGGAGAAATCAGCATTAGAGGGGAGATTACGAAAGGCTTAGCTAGAGGCAAATTACAGAGAAGGAGCGTGTTCACTTTGGATATTGTAACTTGTCACATTTGATTGATGAATAAAAGATCATTCTGAGCATTCCTTATTAATTCCTTTTATTTCTGGGGAATCTTGTGAGAAGGAAAGGGCCCACCTTCTTCACAAGATTCACCCATTAGTTTATGTAATGTGTAGTATTGTTCTTATCTATACTTTGTTAAAACTCTGCTTTGTTGAAACTCTATTTCCACTGATTGTTACATCGTTTTCCTACTTTGGGGAATAGGGTCCTATTCTATGTTATCGAATAGTTAGTCTTCTTTGGAGTATGTTGAAAGGTTCATTTTTCCTAGGTTGTTGTTTCTTAACATAATCCAAGATTCTTCTAATAATTATTTTCCTTAAATCTTGAACTCTGCAATAAAAAGATTGCTTTCACTATAAATCAGAGTAAAACTTCAGTCTGTTCAAAGCAAGGTGTGATTAGTATAAATTTTACTACAACTTTGGATTGCTTTTGAGATTGAGCATATACAGTGTGTGATTGCCTTTGAAATAAACAAACTTCCCTGGGTTGACAATTCATGTCACACTTGATTGTTTTAATTAATAAGAAATTATAGTGACCAACATTTTGGTGCCATTGTCGGGGAAGGCAATTATAGATTTCAAAAGCATTTATGGTTTTCTTTCAGATGTACAGATTGCATGAGAGGATGCGGACCCCCCAAGGAAACTGACCCTACAGGTGGCAGGGCAGAGGAAGAGGAGGAAGAAAGACTCTTATCGACCAAATTATATCAAAATCCGAATCTGTTGTTCCTCAACGACCAAGCTCTCGAAAAACAAAGCCTCAACCTTCCTTTCAAGTGAACTTTGAAACGAAGACAGTTGGAAAACCAGTAGAAGACATTGAGGATGGAGCAAGTGCAGTAGGGGAACAGACAAAAGAAACCATGGATGGATATAATGAAGAACTCCACCATGAAGAACAAGTAGGTCTTGAAGTAGAGGTAAACAATGAAAACTCTTTCTCTACCTTAGGATTTCCTATTAGTGATCTTCCTAGAGGAGTAGCTCCCATGAAGAATATTCCACTTTCAGCTTTACCTAACTTTCATGGTTTATCTTCTAAAGATCCTGATGAATTCCTTTTCGAGTTTGACATATTATGCAGAAGTTATGATTACAATTCCAATGCTCAAAAATTAAAGCTATTCCCAGCAACATTAAAGGGAAATGCATTAAGATGGTTCATGAGTCTTGGAGGTCATGTAATCACAACATAGGATCAGATGAAACATAAATTTCTACACAAATATCAAGACTATTGCCGAAGAAGAGAAAAAAGAGAGGAACTATTCAAGATGATACAGAAAGAGGATGAAAATATGGAGGACTTTGTGGAAAGGCTACAGTATAATATACAAAGATTGAGTCACCCCGATGTAAGTAAAGATATTCTTAAAACAATATTATTAAAAGGAGTAAGGGATGAATGTCTAGATATGTTGAATATGCTTGGAAAATGGGACATATTTAAAGAATCATATGATGAAATTTTTAACCTCTGTAAAAGATGTTCAAGAGGAGCTGCAAAGAATAGATCAAACAGCAGGGATACCACATTTTTAAGAGTTCAAAAATCAGCCAGTGGAGGAGCAACAAGAGCCGAAATAGGTAATCTACTTGAGGAATTTAAAACTAAAATGTTAAGTTTTTTTGCTTCACAAATTGACACTTTGCAGATTCAAAAGAAACAAGAAGAAGCAGAAGCAACTCTGTCCATCTTTTTTTCCAAATGCAGAGATAAGCACCCACGAAGGGAATGCCCATTCGACAAAAATCCAATTTGCACCATTTGTGATAAGGATCATGAAACTCAACAATGCCCTTCTTTACCAGGAATCAAAGAAACATTACAACCAACAGATGAAGAAGCTGAAGCTGTCTATCTGTTGACATAGAGAAGGCAATGGCAACCACGGGGACAAGGTATGAATCCTAATATGCCATTTACATCTTCTAATCGTTGGAATAATTATCCCTCTTTTAGTCAATCAAATTACCCTCCCTTCAATCAAATGAATTACCCACCCATGCAACAAACAAACCCTCCCTTTGTAGACCCAACAATATGGACACCTTGGCCTTCACAACAACAACCTTACCTTAACCAATGGATTCCAAATTGGAGAAGTCANTGCCATTTACATCTTCTAATCATTGGAATAATTATCCCTCTTTTAGTCAATCAAATTACCCTCCCTTCAATCAAATGAATTACCCACCCATGCAACAAACAAACCCTCCCTTTGTAGACCCAACAATATGGACACCTTGGCCTTCACAACAACAACCTTACCTTAACCAATGGATTCCAAATTGGAGAAGACAACAACCCTCATTCCCAAATAATTTTCTTTAATTTCAATCACAAGTTCAGCAACCACTCTCTTTACCATCAGGTACTCCACCGAATAATCAAATGATGAGGCCCAAACTACCTGTACAACCTAACCCTAACCCGAATAATAAGGTTGTGCAGTGCATTGATATTCAAAACCAGCCTATACCTTCTCTTTTCCCTGCACAATGCAATGATATTCATTTACGATCTGGGAAAATAGTAGAACCTACCATTGATGATGTTACCTCCTCTGATTCCGATAAAGAAGAGATAAAAAAACAGGATTTACCTGAAGAGGTACAATCGTCCTCAAACATTGTTGCTGAAACAGCAGAACCACCATTCCCTGAGCATTTATTTTTGACTAAAACTCTTGAGCCACCTTCTTTCAATATTCTAGGGTAATTACAAAATCTCTATGTCAAAATTCCACTATTACAAGTACTAAGAGATATACCAATTTATGCCAGAACTATGCAAGACATTTGTGTTAAGAAACTCGGTAGGAAAACTAAAGATCCCCTCACAGTTCATGTCATGGGTGATTTGTCTGCACTAATGTCGGGTAAAGCTCCTCCAGTTAAATATGGTGATCTCGGCCATCCTACTGTCACAACTCAAATTGGAAAAACAATAATTCCTCGAGTTCTGGTAGACTTAGGCGTTGCTATCAATATTATGACTCTTGAAACTTCATAACTGTTACAACTAAAGAATGAAATTAGAGATACCCCAACCATTCTAGAATTAGTTGACCGTTCTACAATCAAACTGGAAGGATTCATTGAAGACCTAATCATCTCAGTTGAGTCCTGGAATTATCCAGCTGACTTTGTGGTATTACAACCTAAAACAAAGTTGGGGGGTCATCCTCTACTCTTGGGCAGGCCTTGGCTAGCCACGGCAAATGCCTTTATCAGCTATAGATCTGGTTCAATGACAATTTCCAATGGATATGAGACCAAACAACTTACTCTCTACCCTCACGCTACACCCTTGATTAATAATGACAATTATTTATGGGTGGACTTTGATGATCAAACTACTATATTGACTATCGGACAAGCCTTAAGCCTTAAAGATGCTACTGAGGATGAAGTAATTAATAATTGTATTTGTGAACCCTCCTCTGTGACTCCAGAAACACATAATCAACTAGCTGCACTTTTGGAGACAGATACCCAGGAAAACCTTAACTCTGAAGCCCTACTTCAAACATCAGCTACCATCTCTTCTAAAAGTATACCAGTAGAAATTGAACCTGGCAAAACACTGAATATAAACCCCAACTTGACAGTTACTGAAACACATCAATTAATGAAGTTACTTCTTGAACACAAGGAAGCATTCACATGGGACTATATAGATATGAAGGGAATCTCTTCTGAATTATGTAGTCATCGTATCTATATCAAGGAAGATTGTCGATTGATCTGCCAATCTCAACAACGAATGAACCCTAATTTAAGAGAAATTCTTAAAGAGGACCTTAAAAAAATTATTAATGTAGGGTTTATATATCCTATATCTGACAGTGAATGGGTTTCCTCGTTGATAATAGTTCCTAAGAAAAACAGGAAATGGAGAGTGTGTGTAGACTATAGAGCCTTAAATAAAGCCACTCAAAAAGATCACTTTTCGCTACCATTCATTGATCAGGTGTTAGATAGTTTGGTAGGGAAGAAATTCTTCTCTTTCTTAGATGGTTTCAGTGGGTATAACCAGATCAAAATTGCACCCCAAGACCAAGATAAAACCACTTTTACTAGCCCATGGGGAACTTTTTCTTATAGAGTCCTCCCATTTGGACTATGTAATGCACCAGCGACCTTTCAAAGAGCAGTTATAGAAATCTTTTCTGATATGATTAATGACTCTATGGAAATTTTTTATGGATGATTTTACCCCTTATGATGTCTCTTTTGAGGAAGCACTACAAAATCTTGAGAAATTACTTAACCTATGTATACAAGCCCACCTCTCCTTAAGCACAGAAAAATGTCATATGATGATGAGTGAAGGAGTGGTACTTGGACATTTTATTTCATCTCAAGGAATTCAGGTAGATCCATCCAAGATACAAGTCATTAAAGACCTTCCTATTTCCAAAACCCAAACAGATGTGAGAAGTTTCTTAGGACATGCTGGATACTATAGAAGATTTATCAAAAAAAATTTCAAAATAGCTTCTCCTCTGATTGTGTTACTTATAAAAAATGTTGAATTCAAGTGGACTAATCTTTTCCAGAAAGCATTTGATACACTCAAACATCAGTTATCTACAGCTCCTATTCTAAGAGGACCTGATTGGACACTTCCCTTTCATATATCCTCTGATGCTTCAGATACTGCAATAGGAGTTGTTTTGGGATAAGAAGAAAATCATCTCCCTTATGTTATCTACTTCATTAGCAAGAATATGAGTCCTGCTGAACTTAACTATACAATTACCGAAAATGAATTTTTAGCAGTTATCTATGCTATTAATAAATTTCGACATTACATCACTGGCTATTCTACTTTTGTCCATACTGATCACTCAGCTATCAAATATTTAATGAAAAAATATGTCACAAATGCTCGAGTTACCAGATGGTTACTATTGTTACAAGAATTTGATATTTCAATTGTAGATAGACCAGGAAAAGAAAATGTAGTTGCTAATTTCCTTTCTCGGTTAACACCTGATGATAATACTTCAGTAGATGATTCCTTTCCTAATGAATATTTATTTGCAGTATTTGCTCACTCACCATGGTATGCAGACATCGCTAACTATTGGTTGTAGGGAAGTTACCACCACACCTATCCCACCGAGAGAAAAGAAGAATCATTCAACAAAGTGATCGGTATAGCTGGATAAGTGGGTGTCTTTTCCACACGGGACTTGATCAAGAAATACGAAGATGCATTAGAGAAGATGAGGTTTATAATTTACTAAAAGCTTGTCATGATAGCCCTTGTGGAGGGCATTTTGCTGATAAAAGAACAACACATAAAATTCTCATAATGGGTTATTACTGGCCCTCACTTTTTAAAGATGCAAAGAAATATGTTCAGGGTTGTGATAGTTGTCAAAGAATGGGTCAACCTAATCATAGAGATGAAATTCTATTAAATTCCCAGGTAGTACTCGAACAATTTGAAAGATGGGCCTTAGACTTTGTAGGACCCATTAACCCTCCATCCAATCAAAAATTTTATATAGTGGTTTGCACAAATTATATGACCAAATGGGTGGGGGATAAAGCACTCCATAGAGCTACTGAAGAAGCTATTCTAGAATTTTTATTTGAAGATATCTTTATCAGATTTGGAGTGCCTAGAGAATTAGTCACAGATGGAGGACCTCCTTTCACTTCTCATGGTTTTAAATCCATCCTTCAAAAATATCATATTCATCATAGAATGACTACACCATACCACCCCCAAGCCAATGGACAGGTGGAAAACACAAATAAAGTAATAGAATCCATTCTCACAAAAACAGTGAAGGAAAACAGGAAGGATTGGTCTCAAAGGCTCTCTGAAGCATTATGGGCTTACAAAACTACCTGGAGAAATACTACAGGATTCTCCCCCTATGAATTAGTTTATGGAAAAAGTGTTGTCTTTCCTGTGGAATTTGAAATCAAAACCTTAAGGATTTCTTTAGTTGTTAACCTTGATTTGACTAATGCACAAACAACCAAGTTGCAGCAGCTTAATGAATTGGATGAAAAAATATTAGATGTCATTCACCAGAAAACTATGATTCAACAGAAAAGAACAAAATGGTATGATAAAAACATCAAGCATAAGCAATTCCAAAAAGGTAATTGGGCTTTACTGTATGATTCTCGGTTTAAAGAATTTTAAGGGAAACTACGTACAAGATGGCTAGGACCTTACGAAGCGGATATTGTTTTCCCCAATGGAACAATAAGGCTACTAACAATTGATGACTCTAAAACACCGTTATTAGTGAATGGTCATCGGCTCCGTCTGTATCAGTGCCCCATTTCTAAAGAATATTTTAAGGCCACATGCATGGCAGATTCACATTATCTCTTTTTAGAGGAGCCTCCTGCCCCTCATTGCATTTAGTTTTTCTGAATTTTATTTCTTTAGTATTAGATTAAATTTCTTTTACTAATAATCCCTGTCAAGGAATGGCATGTTACAATTGATTCTTTTGCATATTCTCGAACCAGGAAAGGCCTACCAAAAAAGGACAATCTTACTACAAGCAGATCCAAGCTTCATTTTGTGAAGCATTGATCCCTCTTTCTTTAATCCATTCATCTTCATTACCCATTCAACATCCCCATCATTCATCCCCTTTCATTTTCTTTCCTTTCAATTTTTCCCATTGCTGAAACACCACTCTTCAACAACATTTTTCCTCATTTTCCCATTGCTGAAACACCACTCTTCAGCAACATTTTTCCTCATTTTTCCCATTGCTGAAACACCACTCTTCAGCAACATTTTTTTCCTCATTTTCCCCATTGCTGAAACACCACTCTTTAGCAACATTTTTCCCCATTTTCCCATTCCTGAAACACCACTCTTCAGCAACATTTTCCCCATTTTCCCCGCTATTGAAACACCATTTCTTCAGCAGTATTTTCCATTGTTAAAACATCACTCTTCAGCAAACATTTTTCCATTCTTTTCCTATTGCTGAAACACCATTTTTCCAGCATTTCCTGTCAATAAAAACATATTTTTCATCTCTTTCGCTCTCACTTCTCCTATTTTCATACAGTCTGTCCTTTCACTACTTTCTCCCATGATTAAACAAACCCTTGATACAATTTCTTTCATAAATCTGAAGTCTCTCCTATGGTTACTGCAGATCTATTATGGACAGGCACTATATTTTTTGAAGTACGAATCAAAGGCAAAGATGAGGTATGTAAACTTTATATGTAAATACAATCAAACTATGGCTAATGAGAAGATCCTGATTCATTATTGTCATTCACTTAAAGCCACTACTTTTTTAGCCGTAGTTGGGGGGGAGAAATATCGAAATGTGGTGCCATCAATTCACACGAACCGACTACCGTCACTTCTTTTTACCCATCATTTCATTTTTTTCAACATCATTTGCATGCCCTCATCCGCAAAACTTACTCTGTTCGGGTGTGGTTACTTGACTCTTTGATTATGCATTCTATTGAGATGAATATCTATGGGAGGTCATGTTATACGATACGAACCCGCCACAACAACCCTGCTAGAATTGTATTCAGAAGTCTACCAAATCTTTCAGCAGGCAGGTTGGCTGGGTTATTTTCAGAGGCTCTAGGGATTTGATCAACAACAGGTTCTTCAATTTGCTCGGAATCTTCAACAAGACCATTCTATCGTTCAAGGGGTTCGAATTCCAGTCACAGAGGATGATATCGCACAGGTTTTGGGTCTTCCCGTCACTGGCATTTGTTGGTTCAGCCGTAAACACATTATCCTTAATGCCTAGCAGGATTTTCTCCTGCCAGGAGAACAAGTTGAGCCTAAAGGCTGGGGTGTTTGACTTAGCTCGTTGTCGCCTCCTTGGCCGAAATTTGTAGAGTTTGTCAAGCACTACCTTACCTGTGAAGGCCGATACCAGGTAGTTTACTAGTCTGACTTTGTCCTGTTATCTCATTTACGATATGCTAGACTGGTCAACATTCCTTACTATCTGCTCGGATGTCTTAGAAATATGTCACATTATTGTAAACATGATAAAAATCCAACCCTTTCCATCACCCATGATCGTCTCATTCAATTACTCATCCAAAAGGGTTTTACCCAACAAAACCCTCTCCTAAACAACCCACCCATAAACCCTCAGGAAGCTACTGAGCATCCTGAAAATCCTCATGAAGAACAACCACAAAACCTTCCTGACTTTCCGGAAATACCTATTAATCTGCCTACAGACCCAATTGATCCAATTAACCCTCCTACCATACCAAGTCCACCCCACAATTTACCAGAATCATCTAACCCTACTATTCATATCCTTAGTGATGATTCTGAAGAAGATAAACCTGATAACCCTCCCTGCCCCATCACTAACGAAAAACCCACATGCAAAAGAAAGAAGAAAACTACTACTTTTCCTTCCTTTTTACCTAAAAAATGAACGAGGGCTTAAACAAAAGTAGCCACTACTACCATTACCCTAAACCCCAACCCATTTTGCTAAAAACCCATACACCTCCACCCTCCCAAATCCTGAAATTTTTACCTGTTCAACCCACGGGCACTGAAACACAAGAACCAGAGGCCCAAGGTGTCGCGACATCATTTTCTTTACATCAAGTAGCTATCACACAAGAACCAACTACTCATTCAGTAGTTGTCACACAAGAACCAGCTACTCATTCAGTAGCTAAAACACAAGAACCATCTATAGCTGTTACACAAGAGCCAGCTATAGCTGAAACACAAGAACCAACTGCTGACTTCATTCCTGAAATACAAGAATCAAATGACCTGGGTGTTGCAACAGTAGCTGTTTCACAAGAACCAACTACTCATTTAGTAGCTGAAACACAAGAACCAACTACAGCTGAAACACGAGAACCAACTGCTGACCTTATTCCTGAAATTCAAGAATCATACACCCAAGGTGCTGAAACACTATTTTCTTTACATCAAGTAGTTGAAACACAAGAATCAACTGTTGATTTTGTAGCCGCTCCACAACCAACTACTAAGGTTGTGACCATTACACAAAAACCAATCACCCCTCTTGACACACCGATGACAGATCAACAACCAGAACCAACAATGGCTTCTCTCTTACAAGAGAATGAGTTTCTAATATCAGAACTGGAAGCTTACAAGCAAGATCTGGTAATGGCAAAGGAAGCCTATGACAGGGAACTTAATTTGTATACCTTAGCTTGCACAGCGGCCATGGCAGAGAAAAACACAAAAGATGATCAGTATAGAGAGTATATGTGCAGCCAATGTGGGGATATTTATGATAAAGCAGGCTACAAAGTGGTTAAAATCCCAATACCTGGAGCTTCCTCTGCACCTACGACTTTTGCAGTTAAAAAAGAAGAACGCCCTATTGTTACACAAGAACCAGTAGGACCTTCAAAAATTCCAAAAAGCAAAGCTAATCTACAGGAACCCTAGCCTACAGCAATTGTTAAATCCGAAGATCATGCTTTCATTAGTAAAGTTGTTCAAACTCTTCCTGTTGATGAATCTGCCCCTCCTGTCAAGATCAGTACCTCTACTTTTGTGGATCAAGATACTCAGACTCTACCGCGGCCTACCACTTACGATGTTGAAACACAAAATCTGCCTATTGATGAACCTGCCCCTCCTGTCAATATCAGTACATCTACTTTTGTGGATCAAGCCACTCAAACTCTATCGTGGCCTACCACTTACGATGTTAAAACACAAACTCTGCCTATTGATGAACCTACCCCTCCTGTCAAGATCAGTACCCCTACTCTTGTAGAACAAGCCACTCAGACCCTGCCTCAGCCTACCACCTGGGATGCTGAAACACAAACTCAACCATGGAATGAGCAGGTAATAATGGACAAATGGAAAAAGGAATCTACTATTACACAGGATAAAAGTCTGCAAGAGCACAGACTACTTGTCTAAACCACATATATTCAAACTAGAAAGCTTTGGAGCAAACATGCCAAGAATCTCATGCCCATAAAAAGCAGAATGAAGAGTTAAAAGGAAAATTGCTCCTGATGTTTGATTTGGTACAAAAATTGTTGGCTGCTAGGAAACCATCCTCAAATTACTCCATTTTTTTTATAGAACGACTTGCATTCTTTCAGATTAAATCAATTAAAGAAGGAAGACCCTATGCAGTGTTCAAACCAGAAGATTGTGTTCAAACTTTTGCAGAAGCCTCTACTACTGATCAACATCTATTATGTGAGGTATATCTTCATAACGAAGCCATTCCTGAGAACAGACAACTTAATCTTAACCCTCTTGTTGGTGATATCCAGATTCGGGCACTTGTCTCCTTCCTTACCAACTAGATTACGTGGCAGAATGATTTTCTAGCTACCAAGCATAATGAAGATAACCGCCTTCTCTGGATATGGCCAGAACCACAGAATGTTGCCACCTTTGTTGCAGAATATTACTAATTTTTGAAGAAACCGGGGATGACTCAATACATAAGGCAACTACAGGCAACGGTACTTTAGGATTGTCAACAGTTTATTAAATCCACAGAGACTTCTGCCCTAAAAGCAAATAACATGTTTTGGCAACAATCTTTTGAGAAAATGCAGGAGCACAATCCCTTTAGTCCTACCAATCTTGAAACAACAATCTCCCGGGTACCTAGTTACATCAAATGTGTCCAGCAATGTGCTGAAAATTGGATAGGTTATCAGTTCCATTTTCCCATTCTGTGGATTCCAGCATAAAAGTATCAAATTCATCATAAGTTGCCCAAGAAGGTTGAAGCAGCAACCTAGCAGAGGCTACAACATGTTCAAAGATTCAGAGCCCCAACAGACAGTACTTTCTACAGCTTCTGCTTAAGTAATTTGCACGCTCAGAGTTGGTATCAAGATTTTGATTCAGATTGAAGTTGCCTGAGGACATGCAACCTTTTTAGTTGGGGGGGGATGTTAGGACCCTATAATGTACCTTTTTGCTCATACTTTTTTCTATCATTACATCCTTTTCCCACTCATATTTAAGCCTACATTATCACCTTAATCCATTTTTCCAAAGGTATATAACGTTTCTTCTCTTTGCTATATGTTTAATTCGTTTTACATGTAATTTTACATTACTCTCATACTTAGACATTAATCAAAAATATATAGTTTCTAAAACAGTTTGAAGACTGCAGTTAATATATCGTTGTTTCTTGAAGACCATGTTGTTGAAACAGTCAAACAGTATGCAAATCCCATTGCTGAAACAGTCCGTGATTTGCAATGTTGAAACAACATTTCACATACAGCAGTAACAAGAAGGAGCTGTTACACTGGCTGCAACAGTTGTACCTTAAGCCAGTACCATTAACCATCGTTGCTGCTTAAAGACCACGTTGCTGAAACAGTCAAACAGTACGCAAATCTCGTTGCTAAAACAGTCTGTGATTTGCGATGCTGAAACAGTATACAGCCGTAACAAGAAAAGATAATTAAAAGAGCTGTTACACCGGCCGCAATAATTGTACCTCAAGCCAGCACCATTACAACCACTGTAACAACATTTTTCTACGGAAGATCAGAATGTCCTATTCTAGCATAGAAGATTAGATCAGACTAAGAATAGGATTTGTATGTACACATGTAATTTTATGCTTAATTGTATTAGGAGGATTCTCGTCTTTAAATAGCGGAGAAATCAGCATTAGAGGGGAGATTATGAAAGGCTTAGCTAGAGGAAAATTACAGAGAAGGAGCGTGTTCACTTTGGATATTGTAACTTGTCACATTTGACAGATGAATAAAAGATCATTCTTAGCATTCCTTCTTAATTCCTTTTATTTCTAGGGAATCTTGTGAGAAGGAAAGGACCCACCTTCTTCACAAGATTCACCCATTAGTTTTTGTAGTGTGTAGTATTGTTTTTATCTATACCTTGTTAAAACTCTGTTTTGTTGAAACTCTGTTTCCACTGATTGTTACATCGTTTTCATACAATTCATTCCTA
>JASDQU010028093.1:3082-18099 GCA_032191745.1 Picea mariana | reverse complement strand
TCGCACTCCAAACAGTGGCCATATCCAGACCATTCGAGAAATGGGGGTTATATGTCATAGGAGAGATTACCTTGAGTTCTTCAAAACAACATAGATACATACTGACCATGATGAACTATTTCAGGAAATGGGCAGATGCCATCCCTCTGACTCACATAAATGAAAAGGTGGTAATCCAATTCATAGAACAACAATTGATCACAAGGTTCAATATGCCTTCCATTCTTGTTTTTGATAATGCTGCTTAATTTTCTTTCACCCTACTAACATATTTTTCTCTAGACAAAGGAATCATAATCAGATACTCTGCAAGATACTATCCATAGGGGAATGGAGTGGTAGAATCAACTAATAAGAACCTAGTGAAGATCTTGAAGAAAACAATTGCAGAAAATCAGAGAAATTGAAATAGTTCACTTCATAATGCCTTATGGGCCGATAGAGTAACACCCATGGAAGCTATAGGGAACTCCCCATTCGTTCTGGTATATGGACAAGAATCCATTCTCCCGAACAACCTATACCTTCCATCTCTTAATCTTGCCAAGGGATCTAGAGGACAACCCTCATCAGTTATTCAACTGAGAATTGATACCCTCCTCATGCTGGAAGAAGAAAGAGAGAAAGAAAAATCAAAGTTCGTCGCTCATCAACAAATATTTAAAAGTTGTTTTGAAAAGCATAAGGCCAGAGAGAATATTTTTGAAGTAGGAGACTTATTCCTGAAAAGGGATAGAGCAAATGAACCGAAGAGAAAAAATTCAAAGTTTCAGAATCTTTGGCTCAAACCTTTTCAGGTAGCCGAGAAACTTGGGGCATTCACGTATTGGCTGAAAAATACTAGGGGGGAAATAGACACCCTCTCGGTGAATGGACAAGCCCTAAAACAATATTTCTGTTAAAAAAATTAAAAATAAATAAACAAATAAATGTGTGTATTTTCATGTTATTCTATTTTGTAGGTGCTAGGTAGGCTGATTGTGTAGTTCTTTATTTGTGTTTTTATTTTGTGCTTTAAAGTTGTGTTCTGCAAGGCATTGATTGAACTTAATCAATATGGTGTATAAAACTCTGTTCCTGACTCATGCTTACATGCAACACAAGAAATGTTGTGCACACTGCATTTTTCTGAAAAGAGTTATGTATCTAACCTTTGAGAATAGACAAAATTATCAAGTGATGAATTGTTCGCCCGGTGGTCTGGTAAAACCTAAAGGGAAATATGGTAAGTTGCATAGGATGACATGTACCTCAAGACAGAGCTAGATAAAGTTTCACCTTAACCATTTCATCTTTCAGACAAAAACGTCCTCCTCTCCCCACTCGCTTAGGGAATCTCTACCAAAATAAATCAATTATATCAAATGAGCATGAAGTAGGAGAGGGTATGAAGATAACTTCATCAAGGATATGGATGCTCACTGGTAGCAGAGCAAGGTCTATGATGTCGGGGTGACTCTGCTAGGGCTATGGACGCACAGTGGCAATAAACCAACACCACAACAAGTGAATGATGATAACTAAAAGGCATGGTGCCAGTGAATGATTTATTCGACTCTTGTCAAAAGGGGGCATGGGTCATGGTCAATAGGAACAAAGGTGGAGTAAAGGATGAAACTCCATAGGTGGGTCCAAATTCATGAACCGGGGGAATTTTAAATGCAAGGATAGAAGAGAATTTGATAAAAACAAAACCAGATAGGTTCTTAACTAGATTCTACCTCAGCTAAGCTCAGGGAGGGAACAAAGATTCTTCTTTCACCCAGTAAATCACCATTTTTTGAGTGCTCAACACACCCTAAAAGCCTTATGAAATTTTATCACTTTTGGGTACCACTTGTTTTCTTTTACTGTCTAAATTGACTTTACTTTGGGGAAATGGTTTTTTTTGTGTTTCTATTTTGTTTTCATGACTCTTATCAATCAAGTTAGGTTTGTTTGAACTTGTTAAATAAAACCTTGGGTCTAAAAGAACTTGAAATCCTAACTAGGAATCTACAACTAACATTGCAACTAATGCTCTTGTGTTCGGCGTTGAAAAAATTCAAGCAGGCAAAGTCGCCATGCAGTTACACTAATCACAGATCGTCGATGCACCATTGACATCGACATAAGGCAGAGTTTGTTTGCGTAAGTTATTCATCATGAAAATTTAGGATATAGTCAATCCCCATTGACGTTAGCAAAGTATGGGAGGAATAGACATTAACAAAAGTCATAAATAAACCACTAATAGTCAATGACCAATGCGATTGCTGGGGGTCGGGGAAAATCTAAAAAGATTAAAAAAATCATTTTTTTATGAATTAAAGATATTGTCACTCTCTGTTCCCCGATACACTTTCAACATCGAGACCCAAAAGCACTTGGGTAGGTTTATCGCCGATTGTCGATCCTTGATACTTTTCAGTGTCGGCAAGATAGGATCAGGTTTTAGAACGTGTAGCTTAAGGAAAGTCCCTATTATTATTAACACAAGTAAATGAAGACCTCAGTCTCGAGTGTCACATTTCTTTATCACGTAAGGGTGTCATACGACTTAGTTTCGTCTCGATTCGTCTTAATATTTCTTGTGTCCTAGTCACACCTCTAGGTCATCCTTTACATGTCAACTCTGTATGGAAAGATCATTCGGCATTAGAAATTTTTCAATAAGATATTAACAAAAATTGTTGAAAGTAGAACCCAAACCCCTGACTCACCATATGGACTAGCGAATCAAAGGGATTCTTTCGACACAAGATACAAATGGATTCTGGAATTCAATAAACTAGTTAATGCTTCATCCCTCATATGTTACTACCCCGTGTGTCGATTGAACAACAACAATTTGAAATCAATGATAGGACACGTTACAACCCGCGCTCGCGCCGTCAATCTAAGATCAAATTTAATTTTAAACGTCTTTGAAGATCTGGTGACAGATTCAATAGAACTACACTCATAACCCAAATTGAATGGATGATGCGACAAGGTAAGTTCATCCTGTTTAAATCTCTAGAATGACTTTGAACAATTTCATTATGCACACAAGTTTGAATTCCAGAGCATCTAAAGAAGCAAAGCAAGCATCTCGAGACTGTGTTGATTGTCATATTATCAAAACCTGGTTAAACACATTTCATAGGTATGTGTTAAATTTTGTCAATTTGGCAATCGTGATTTATATATCGATCTGATTTCTTACACAGTCTCTAACTATGTTCTAGCTGCAGGTAAAATTCCACCGAGAAATCCAATCACCAGATGCTCACTGAGAGCACCCACACTAAAGGAAGCAAAAATAGGTGAAGGTTCTTCTCCTAGTACTGCGAGACAGTTGGCGTACACTCCTAGGGTAGAGCTAGTCATAAGAACCTCAATAAAGAAATCCTTTGTCCAACCTTTGGTCTTTGGCAATATAGAAGCAAGCACTGGATCCAAATTAATGCTCCCACAGTGGGGGGAACGTTTCAACAGAATCAACCTGGAGGAGTATCCTGAGTGTATCCCACACAAAAACCCAGATGTAAGGGCGCACAATGACCAGGTGTTCCCAAACATTCGATGGTCATATTTGCAGATGGTAGCCAGCGGAACCCCAATTTTCCCTTGCATAGAGGTTTTGAAGTGGCTAATCGACCATACTGATGCACATAAATGCTTAAACAACGATGAGAATGGAGGGTGTGTCAAATTTTTCCTCCCAACAGAAGTCTATAAGTAATACAAGATCAGAGACCCATAGGAGCAGTTAAACACAAAATTCATAGTGAAGTTCAACGAATTCCACGACACCAGCCAATTGATGGCCTCATGGTGGAAGGAGGACAAAAAATTTACAAACCAAAGCAATGGATTGTATGGGACAGTCAACCTGAGGGAGCCATACGTCTACTTGATTGCTCTCATATTTTGACTATATGGAGAGAAGGATTGCTCCAAGTTTTCATAAGCATGGATGCCCTTGGCATACACAGTGGCAATCTCCAAAAGTAGCTTTAAGTGAGGAGCGATAATTTCAAAGAAATTGAGCATCTGTGTATAGCAGGCTCAGACGCCGAAAGAAGGGGAAGCACCCACCTTCCACATGGCCTCATACTTGCTCGATGTTGTATGTGCGAGAAATGTCTTCGCCGACATGAATTTAAGCTAGCATGTTGCGAAGATCCCTATCCATGTATATTTCATCATACTATGGGAGAATAGGTATAAAACATCCTATGCACTCATTTGCGATGAATTCATTGCTCGTATTCATTTTATTGTATTTAAAAAGGAATGTCCGAGACTGTCCACAACAGCCAAGAAAATGGTAGCAAAGCTGGGCCACTAGTATTTGGATGAACAATCAACCTATATCATGGTGTTCGAGGACACCGGAGCACCACATCTACTCCCCGCTCATGTCCCAGACCGGCTCATTGTAGGAGAAATTTGCTATCATACAATCCTGYAGGGCTATAACACCACACTAGTCAAGGACAAGAAGCAGGATTTCATACCATACAGTTTCCATGTGGGGTTTTATTTGGTAAAGGACACTTCTCAAGACAAACAAGAAGGGCTGAGCCAACTTGAATTCAGGTTCCCGACAGGATGATTTCACAATCATGACCCTAAAGGACTAGTCCTCCAACATGCTTCATAAGTATCATGTTGTTGGCCATACGTGTATGATAAATTTGAGAATGAAATTTTCACATAGTGGGCATAGGACTGGGAGGAGGTAGTACAGAGGATGGCCAATTTGAACATGACCAGTTTCAAGGCTATGAGCATGGATGAACAAGTGGAGACAATAGAGCAGTCATCTCAAGAGGCCCTTAGATTTCAGGAAGAGATCAGACCGACAGAGACTACAAAGGAACAGTGAATAGGTTTTCTTTTGTAGAAGGGGCACAGAGAATCATTGACCATTTGCAGAATGACCCTGATATTGTAGAGATGTCTAGGATTCCCACTGAGGACCCAATAAAAATTAGAGGAGACCCAAGTGGCCTAGAGCAATTACAACTTGAATAAATCACCATGCCCGAAAATATTGAAGTTCCACCACCACATATCATATCACCAAGGGGAATTTCAACCCAGCCTGAGATAACAAGGAAACTAGGTAGGACAAATTTACCAAAACCCTTGTTTGACTTAATAACCATCTATGATGATGAGGAGAGATCAAAGGTTTCCCTGGTGAACCTAGTGTAGATTACAGAGGAAAGGGAACTTGAGAGAGAATCTACCCCAGTTTCCGATGCTCTAATTCAAAGCCTTCCACAGAGAGACCATGAGGTCTAAAGTGTCTAGGCACTAAACTAATTGACTTTTCGGGGAACCCAATGGATAGATCAAGGCATGAGTTGAGGTCATATGGTTAGAAAGAGGAATTTTCACAGCAATAAATCAATACATCGACAATTGATTACTAAGTAAGTACTGGACCGATCCCTGTCTCTTCAATTTCGGCTGAGGCCTCACCAACCGATGCACAAAAAATGGAGGTCGAGCCATTGAGACATATAGGAGAATTGCAGGAGCCAATCCTAGAATAGATACACATAGCCAAGAGCCTGGGGAATACTCTAACCTAGGGAGAAAAACAAATCCTCGAACCTGTGGATGAGGTCGCTGACATACAAATGATCGCCTATGAAAAAAAAAAAAAATCCATCATGAAGAGGACTACCAAGAAGAGAAGGCTTATGCTAGATAGCTCAATTCTTATCATGACATAGGAGAAGCTGCTCAGCACTGAACATGAAAAGACATCTGAAATTATCAGGACGGGAATGGCCATTACTGATGTGTTGGCACAGGGGTAGACCCAGGGTTCAATGCTCAACAATGCACCAAAAACAACCTAACTACCACCCTTTCGACAACACCTGCGAATCAAGCAAACTCTCACCCGAGGTAGAGGCAGGGGGGGTTACAGGACTCATGTGTATGTAACCAAGCTGGGACACAGATCTGTGATTACAACACTCTGCAGGGTACTTATGAACAACATGCACCAACCTATTAGTCTTACTCACATCATAGATCAAACCCTAAGTACAAATCAACATAGTAACAATGATAATATATACATCACACTTAGCATCATAAGTTAGATCTAACACATTCAACATATACAAAGTTTTAAACATTCATAGATATATCTATCATTCATAACATTCAATGCAATAAGAAGATTCACATCATAAACATTATAGCACAAAGAAAACCATCAACATAAGATTTATGTGGTTCACCCCAGTGTGGAGCTACGTTCGCCAACGACTTCTTCTTATTTATTAGTCTTCAATATCTTACATCCATCCACTCCTGTGCACTAATCTACAGAGCCAAGCTTCACACTGGACAGGTGATCTACACACTAAGCACCAAATCCACCTTCCCTAAATTAGGTCAAGGCATAAAGCCAACTCCTCTCTTACACATAAATCCTTACATACACAATCTATTGCACAAAGAAACTCAGAACTACTTGCCTCTTGCACTTAGCTACTTACAAACCCTTATACCACTACTCATTCTTACAATCTTATTCTTATTTATACTTTTACATTTACAAAAAGGCCTAATCATGGGTAAACCCATGGGCTGACATCCCATAACCATTAAAAAACCCTAAGAACCCCATGCTAGGTCCATAAAGCCCACAAAACAAGTGAGATCCCGCGATCTCAGTTTCACCTGGGTGCTCCATCTTCGACCATCTTGTCGAAGTAAAAAAGTGGTCAAACCCGACCGATGTTTCCTCAAAACTTGGTCGAGGGCCAACAAGCCCCCAACACTCGCCTGACTCTTCTCAAGTCACTAAGATCTGGGAAATGCTACTTTGAAGGCCTTGAGCTTAGCTCTAGCTACCTCGACCTATTGCTTCTCCTGAGTCTCCTCCTCAATGAACACTTGGATCAATTGCATGTAACAGGCCCTTTTAGGAACTGTTCCACTGTCACAGCCTCTTGGTCCAGTTGTGAACCTTGTCCCTCGATCTCTTCAAACACCGCACAGGCTTCATCCTACATCGGTTGTATCCTTTGGGTGAATTCCATTAATTTACCCTGGATGATAGTAATTTGTTGCTGGGACACACATTGTTCTTGTGATCTCTTCATTCTCTTGACCAAAGTGAGTGACTTAACCTGTGCTTAAACTGTCAGTGCCTATTGTTGTGCCTCTTGTAGCTGCGCTTTCGACTTCCTAAGTTCTGGGTATTTTGTGAGGCATTCATAGGTCTGTGCACTTCTGTTGCTTAACTTCTTGCATTCTGAGGTGAGGACTCTGATCCTTTCCACTGCACTCTTAGAGGCTTCCTCCCTCTATTCGCACACTACCTATAGAGTGCTTGGTACTTCTTGAATCTCCAACTTTGTTACCCATGCTTGAAGCTGTTGGATGGCCTCAGTAAGCTTCATCACTTGAACCTTGACTGCCTCATGTTGCTCCTGTGCCAATCCTGGCACAGAGAAAAGTTCTTTGCTCACCACTAATTTGAATGTAGTCTTCTTTGTGAGTATCTGGTCCTTTTCTCTCTCTATATATTTTTTTTCCTCCTCGAGCATCACCTGAAACTCATCCTTCTCATTTTCATAAGTGGTTAGACAGTACGACGCAACCCGTAGTTGCTCCAAGATATCCTCTTTTTCTTTCTTCAGGGATTTTGTGGCATGTTCCTTTTCTTCTTGGACTCACTGAAGCCAAGCCTTTGTTGCATCTTCCGGTCTTCTAAGTTGAGCTGGATCATCCCCCAACTCTGCAGTCTCTGACGAGGAAGGCGCAGTAGGTACTACATGGCTCAATTGAATGGCTCATTGTATTTCCTTCAGTTCCTTCTCAACTCTTGCATACATCTCTTCTTGCTTCATGCCATATATTTGTAATAGGTCCTTAGACGCATCCTCCACTTCTCTGTGGACTAGACCGATGTCATCCTCCATGAGCATAGCCTTTAGCTGTGGCTTATTGACGCAGGTCTTCTTTCTTGCTGAAGTTTTCTGTGGAAAAACCTTCCTCTTCTTCGATGTTTCTACCTCGGTAGGGGGATCCTTCGACAGTGTAGCTTCACCTTCTCCTTGTTTTTCTCCTTCTTCCCCTCCTACTTATTTATTTACCTCATCTCCTCCTTCTCCTGTGGGTGAGCCAGGTCTAATTTCTTTCGAGGCATTGTCCTTCTCATCAGTCTCTATGTTCTAAACTTCCCCATTTTTCTTCTTCTTCTTCTCACTTGTTTGTCCTACATGCTCGAACTGGGTGACCAAGGGGATTCCTATGTTGTCAAGGTCAAAGAGTTTTGCATCATCAACTAGTACTAGGAACTCTATCAGACACTCCTTCATGATATGTTCCATGTCTTTGTTGGTCAACTTATAATAGGAATGTAACTCTTCCTTACTCTCATCTCTGCACACAGTGATATAAATAAAATGTGGATCTACATGGAATTTAGCTAGTGGTCTATACTGGTGCAAGGTGTGTGGTTTCATGCATGGGAATGACTCAATATCAACCTTCAGTTTCTAATAGTAGGCATGGAACATTGCATTCGACTACCATTGCTTTGACATGTCGTTCGTATACCATAAAGTATAAAATCTAGCTGTCAGCGGTTCTAATGGCTCAATTTCTAGAAAAGATGCTACCTCTAACATTTTCCAAGCGACAAATGCAATCAACACAAGAAACCAGTTGAAATGGAACTCGTATCCCTAATCCTGCATTTCATAGAAGTATTTTGCAAGCTCACTGATGAGGTAGCTCACCCAATTCCTTTGCATCCCCTCCATGCATTTTCCTGCAAGGTCCACCACGAACCCGATGACCTGCATGGGGTGGTTCTTTATGAAGATATTTCCATCTATGAGTTGGAAGTATAGGTGCATTATGCCATCCTAGATGGAGGCTACCTTGTAGCCTCACTTTCCCTTCTCAACTTCACCATATGCCTCCTTAATGCATTGTGCCAGGGAGCNCCTCTTCTTCGATGTTTCTACCTCGGTAGGGGGATCCTTCGACAGTGTAGCTTCACCTTCTCCTTGTTTTTCTCCTTCTTCCCCTCCTACTTATTTATTTACTTCATCTCCTCCTTCTCCTGTGGGTGAGCCAGGTCTAATTTCTTTCGAGGCATTGTCCTTCTCATCAGTCTCTATGTTCTAAACTTCCCCATTGTTCTTCTTCTTCTTCTCACTTGTTTGTCCTACATGCTCGAATTGGGTGACCAAGGGGATTCCTATGATGTCAAGGTCAAAGAGTTTTGCATCATCAACTGGTACTAGGAACTCTGTCGGACACTCCTTCATGATATGTTCCATGTCTTCGTTGGTCAACTTATAATAGGAATGTAACTCTTCCTTACTCTCATCTCTGCACACAGTGATATAAATAAAATGTGGATCTACATGGAATTTAGCTAGTGGTCTGT
The DNA here is from genome assembly GCA_032191745.1 of Picea mariana. Lineage (NCBI taxonomy): Eukaryota > Viridiplantae > Streptophyta > Pinopsida > Pinales > Pinaceae > Picea > Picea mariana. Next base: position 8,693 of record JASDQU010028093.1, on the reverse strand, counting down.
ACTGGTGCAAGGTGTGTGGTTTCATGCATGGGAATGACTCAATATCAACCTTCAGTTTCTAATAGTAGGCATGGAACATTGCATTCGACTACCATTGCTTTGACATGTCGTTCGTATACCATAAAGTATAAAATCTAGCTGTCAGCGGTTCTAATGGCTCAATTTCTGGAAAAGATGCTACCTCTAACATTTTCCAAGCAACAAATGCAATCAACACAAGAAACCAGCTGAAATGGAACTCGTATCCCTGATCCTACATTTTTTAGAAGTATTTCTCAAGATCACTGACAAGGTAGCTCACCCAATTCCTTTGCATCCCCTCCATGCATTTTCCTGCAAGGTCCACCACGAACCCGATGACCTGCATGGGGTGGTTCTTTCTGAAGATATTTCCAGCTATGAGTTGGAAATATAGGTGCATTATGCCATCCTAGATGGAGGCTACCTTGTAGCCTCACTTTCCCTTCTCAACTTCACCATATGCCTCCTTAATGCATTGTTCCAGGGAGCGATCTGAGGTCTTCCCTTGGTATAACTATTGAGGGTTGGGTCCCTGCATGCTTAGTCCTGTAATCCGATGGATCAACGCTGGATCCACATTAATCCTCTTATCAATCCATAGGTATCCACCATGATAGAATGACAAGAGTATTTTAACGCAAGTGTTATCCTCCTGATGTTGACCAAAATGAGGAATATTCATTATGTTCAATATCATGGACTACTTCGGATCCTTTATCCATGGATGGGAGACTATGTGAGGATTCTTCCTAGTTGTCTTCATAAAATATCTATGGGGCACGAGCATGGCGTGGTTCTTTCTGTCTCCAAGGTTGAAATAATTGTTCTTCAATGATGAGATCTGTCCTAACTGGGCTTCAACTATGCGCATTCTCTTCAGAATGTACGCAGTGATCAATGTGTATTCAAAGCTCTATGGGATGTTGTCGCGGTTAACCGTGCCAACCAAAGGCAAGATGTAATCAAGTAAGATCGATGGGATCTGCTTCGCATTAGCCAGATCGTCGCGATTCTTAATTCACTTCTCAGTCATAGGGTTGGCATGTTTCAAACGATGTCCAGTCGAAGGGGAATCCTACAGTCTCCTAGTCGATAATATCTGTACTCCCTTAGACATAGCTTTATCAACCATAAACTTCTTCAGAACCTCTTCGACAAATTTCTCTAGATCAGTGCACTCGGATGACATTCTCATTGATAACAAATAGGTCAGGGTAGGTGAACGGATGGTGGGGTAAACAATAGATAGTGAGGTCTGATGGCACAACTCAGCACATAAAATCACATAATTTCTTGTCTCATATAATCATTGGTAGAAAAAATTGGTCCCGGCACAGCGTCCGACGAGTTAAATAAGTGAGCATTGTAATAGATTCCTCCAATGGACAAGAATGCCTCAATCAATGTGAATATGTCCATTGTGGCGCCGTATCAACGTCTAACGACGATCTATCTGCCCATAAATGCATTTCCTAGATGTTTTGGAACGTCATTCTAACGGTCAGGGTGCCTCCAACGGTCATATAGCTTCGTCAGGGCGAAGTCCCATTATGTGCAGTTCTACTATTCCAGTGAGGTTCAAATCCTACAAACCTGCCTCCTACGAAGTTCCAATCTATGAAATGTTCCATGTGTTCTCTATAACTTCCTATAGATTTTCCAACTTAGAATTCTTCTTACTGAGCTTCCTTGCCTTCTTTCCTGTGATCTGATTCTCTCTAACTATTTCTAGATTTCTCTTTCCATTCTTATTCTTATCTTCTTCTAGCAAAGTGACATCGCACTGCTGATGTGATCTCAAAGGGTTCGAAGTTAATTTCTCTTCTCTTACTAATTGCTAGGTAGATGTATTCCATTCTTGCATGGATATGTCCTTCAAACCTTCCTGTGTTCTTTCAATCTTGACAACTAATTATCTTGCCTTCAGTTGCTTCAACTCAACTTCTCGTTCTTCTACCGGTTGATCTATTTTTTTAGCTATGAAATCCCTTAGTTCTTTCTTTTTATTTTTTGTAGCTTCTTCCTCTGATTTCCTTCTGATATGATATTTCTCAATCCAATTCTTTCCTAACAAAAGAGAGAACGGGGTGTTGTTCTCAACAATCTTAATGACTTCAAATTCCTCTTATGTTATTGTTCCATGAATGATAACATGTATATTAGTAACTCTTCCACATAGGGTTATCATCTTTCCTTTAAACAATCCTATTCTTCTGAATGAAGGTACCATAGTGGGATTTCCCAAAATTTCCCAAGTGCTTTCTATTATAATATTGACTTCTGTCTCCTCATCCAGGACATAGTCTATTTCAAAGTCTCCTATTCTTGTATCTATGCGTTGTTTTTATTTCAAGATCTCTAGTAAACTGACATCTTTGTGATCATTCATTGCTTCTTGTAACTGTACTAACATAGTCTGAGATTTCTCTGATTATTTTTCATGATGGTTATTTAACATGCTCTTATTCTCTTGATAGTTTTCTTGTCTCATATTCATCCTTTCAACTTTAGCAATCATTCTTGGAAAATCCTCAACTTCATGACCAAAAATTTTACAACAAAGACAAACAGGACCTATACCAGGGTATTCCTTAGCAAGATGTCTTGGTCTTCTGCAGTTATAACATAATGTCAATCGTCTCTTTCTTTTGAATATTCCCCAACCTTTCATGTACTGCGCACTAGGATCACAATGTTGAGCCTATAATCTGYAAAAATTATTTMTAGGTTCTTGCATCCACTCATTAGTCCAAAATTTCTTTCTATCCATAGGAATAACATACCTTTCTCTATTTCTATCAWAWTTTTTTAGATCAACTCTTTCTTCTAACTRTACCCTAGCTTTCAGACTAGGACAAAATCTATCAAACATACCTAGATTGATGTTTTCGAAACAAAAAATTTCACTTATCTTTTTCTATCAAAGCACAAAGCTTTACCTGTTTCAATATCTTACCTCTTTTCTTAAGATCAGGTTTCTTTCTTAGCAAAAATATTTTCAATTCAAGTAGAATATTKTGCACTACARYAGTAGATGTACGCACAAAKATTCTCTTTTCTTTACTTCAGTTCCTAGCAATCACAATTTCAGTTCCTGACAACGGAACCATTTGTTGGCACAGGGGCAAACCTAGGGTTCAACGCTCAACAACACACCAAAAAAACCCTAACTACTGGCCCTTTTGGAAACACCTGTGAAGTAGGTGAAKTCTTACCCAAGGTAGAGGCRGGGGGGGTTACAGGACTTAGGTGTCTACAACCAAGTTGGGACACARGTATGTGATTACAACACTCCGCARGGTACCTAGGAACAACATGCAACAACCTATTAGTCTTACTCACATTGCAGATCAAACCCTAAGTACATATCAATGCAGTAAAAATGATAGTATATACATCCCACTTGGCATCATAAGTCAGATCTAACACATTCAACATATGCAAAGCATTAAACATTCATAGATCTATCTATCATTCATAACATTCAGTGCACTAAGAAGATTCACAACATAAACATTATAGCACAAAGCAAACCATCAACACAAGATTTATGTGGTTCACCCCAGTGTGGGGCTACGTCCACCAACGACTTCTTCTTCTTTATTAGTCTTCAATCTCTTACATCCATCCGCTCTCGTGCACTAAGCCACAGAGCCAAGCTTCACACCAGACAGGTGATCTGCGCACTAAGCATCAGATCCACCTTCCCAAAATCAGGTTAAGGCACAAATCCAACTCCTCTATTATACACAAAGCCTTACATACACAGTCTGTTGCACAAATAAACTTAGAACTACTTGCCTCTTGCACTTAGCTACTTACAAACCCTTCTACCACTACTCATTCTTACAATATTATTCTTATTTATACTTTTACATTTACAAAAAGGCCTAATCACAGGTAAACCCATGATAAAACATTCCATACCCATTACAAAACCCTAATAACCCCATGTTGGGTCCACAAATCCCACAAAACAAGTGAGATCCTGCGATCTTAGCTCCGCCTGGGCATTCCATCTTTGACCAGCTTGTTGAAGTAATTAGTGGTCAAACCCGACCGATGTTTCCTTAAAACTTGGTCGAGGGACAACATGATGCCACATTGGACAAATCAAGAAGGGATGAAAAGGAGTTGGCCGCTGCAATTAAGGAGTTGGAGAATCTGCACCATTTGGAAAAATACTATCAGGACTCCACACAGGCCACAACATTTTGAGAAGTGAGTTCCAAGATGCCTAGGCCAAATTCATGAATGAACGCCACCTTTTCACTGCAAGTATAACTGACTTCTAGCAAGACACCCTTATGACGCTAACAACCTACAAGGACGTGGAGAGGTAGTATGAAAAATCTCATCAAGCAGTGGAAAGGATAGATTACATCAGTGCGGTTCAAAAGGGTCAAGACGTCAAAGAGCATGAAATTTGGGTGTTGAGGGACAAAAGCATAGATCGGATCAGGAAAGCGGTCGAGTAATTGGTAAAAATGTCCCAAGAACTTCAGTGGGATATTAAGGAGAAGTGGGTTGAGTCCGAAAAGAGCTAGAAAAAGATTAATCAGGAGCTGAAAGACATTAAACTCCTAGAATTTGGCTCACCCGAGGACTTTGTCGACCTTCATGACATAGTCAAGAAACATGCAGAGAAATACTCGACATGGACAGGATATATAGAAAAGGTGGCGAGCATGGTGCTAGGTCAAGTACAATAGTTCATGGAGCGTCCGATTAAGGTTCAAGCAATGTTGTAGTGGTTAAGTGTTAAAATGGTCAAGTATAGAGCATGAGAAGTAGAAGTGAAATAAATTCTTTCAGCCCCGATGGACCAGCACAGGTTCCCATATGCCAACACATGTGAGGAAATATTCGTCAAGTGGTTAGAGTATGAGAAGAGTCATCCAGTTCAGTAAAACTATTTGATGATTCTTAGAGAACAGGGAGATGAAAGCACCATGTGGCGATATTTTGTTTTACTTAGCTTACACTTGCAATAGTTATTTTTAGTTAATGATTCATTATAAATAAGAAGATTGACCTTTTAGAAATGGTTGATGGTTTTGGAAAAGACCCTCATTTTTGGAATTGTAAAGAACTATTTCCGAACTACCTTAATTGAGAAGTCCTATTTAGGACCGGAGACAATTTGTTTTTTCATCAAAGGCATTGTGTGATTGGATTGAGGAGGAATTACATCCAAGTTTATTTCATGAATGGATGTTGTAACGAGTAAGATTTTATGAATCTATTGATAAGCTAGGTGTCTCAATATTTTTTGTATTTCTTGTCTCTAATGATGAAAAAAAATCGTTGTGTTAATGTGTGATTAAAGATAGAGCTAAGGAAACTATTTTTCTTTCCATCATTTTATTGCATGTATGTTTTCTTACAATAAATTACATCTTAGTCAATAATTGAAATACCAGCAAGTTAATGTATTTGTTGGAAGATTGGTTGTTGTCATTGATGTCAACCCTAGTCATGGGTTTTGGACCAGAATATTGATGAAGTTATTTGGACATGAAGGAAAATGAAAATGAAGATACAACACCCATGGATAGATAGTATACATCATGCTCTTTCCGGTGGTATG
>JASDQU010028092.1:15655-29267 GCA_032191745.1 Picea mariana | reverse complement strand
ATAGTGGGTCTGTGTAATGTCTTTGAGCTCTTAGAAGATTTGTTAGGGATGTTATGCATATATTTGATAATTTTAATGATGAGATGTGATTTGCATTGCTATGATATCTAGGACTGATGAGCCCCTGGAGGGCGTAGCCTTTGATGTGCAGGACCATGCCCGGCGGACAGGTACCAGAGGCTCGGTGCACATGGAGAGATGATTAGTTCGGACCTCCATGGGGCTGAAGAGCCCAGTAGATGGACGTTGGGATGGCAGAGCTAGGACATTTGTGTGACGAGCCCGTGCACAGAGAAGAAGAAGGACGCCCTCATCGGGACGTTTTGGCAGAGACCTGGCCTATGGGGATCAGCCCCTTGCAGATGGGACGTTGACCTAGATGGATTGGACGCCACCCAAGACTAGTTGGACGCCTTTTGGAGCAAGATAGCAGTGTGCTGGGCCTTCTGGGCACACATAGTAGGTTGCAGAAGCCCCAAGGGGGCCAACGTCTAGCTTGTGGGATGCTGATTATGCCCTGAAAGGGCCAACGTCTCCCCTAAAGGGGCTTGACGCCTTCATTTTCTACTTATTTTGGCATTTTAGCATGTAAAAGTGACAAAGGATTAAATATTGTGATATTAGCCTTGTCGGCTATTTTATTGACCTATTTTGTAAATTAAAGGTCAAAGTATCACATAAATAGAGGACGTTTTCTCCTCATTTTGACATAACATAACTTGCTCTCATTTGAGAGATACATTTTTAGCTCTTGTCTTGGATTTTCTTCTCTTGTGGAGTGAGGCGCAACTCTTTGGAAGGCTATTGTTTGGCAAATGGTGTTCTTATTCATTGGAAGGTTTACAACTAGGCTTTGGATTATGCTTTCTTCATGATCTTGTAAGTGTTTTTCATCAAAACTTCTTGAGTGAATGGTTGCTGATTTAACATTTGCATTTATTGNTATCTTGATGTTATTAGCTTAATCCTTGAAACCCTAGGGAGCCAACACACAAGTAGGTTGTGGCTTCATGTCCCCATGAGTAGAACTTATAGCCATTTTGATTTGAAGGAGTTTAGCCTAGCCATAGCTACACTAGATTCCCTCTTGTCTTGAGCTAGTTTTAAGCATTAAATTGAAGAAAGAAGTAGTCCTAGGCCTAATTAAGTTTACACCTAGGGTTTGCTTCTGGGGTTTTGAAAAGTCTTGTATGAAGCAACACTTTTCAGCCCTAGATTTATGCTCCTAAGCTAGTCGTTTTGTCAAACAAGTCTCAAAGAAAGAAGAGAAAGCTTTAGGCCTAGCCATAGCTACACCTAGGTAAGCCTTTTTCTCCATAGGGTTTTGGTTTGGTGGCCTTGCCATAGCAACACCACCAAACCCTAATCCTCTTGTCTTTGAGTTTAAGCCTCCCAAGCTTTTAGCCTTACCTCACTTGACTCCATTAACCCAAGGCACTAGTCTAAGAACTCTTTTGAAGCTTGTTATGCCTTAAATTCTTTCAAACTATCTTTAAATTGCAACCCTAACTAACCTAGCGTCTAACCCTAGCTGATTTCTAACTAATCTAAATGAGATGACGTCCTGCTAATTTGGAACTTGTGTTTGGATAGAAAGGTGCGGCCTTGTCTTCTCATCATAGCCGTGGAGTTTATTTGCCCTTTTGCTGGTTGAATTTGTCAAAACGTCACTCCTTGGCTAGCTAACCTGCAGACAACAAATTTTATATAGGGCTGACGTCACACCCTTTTGATCTTTGTTTATACTTGCAACGTTGTGACATTTGACAGCTCCTTTGATAGACATTGAGTTATTAGTTATATTTGTAAGCTATTTTGCTAAAACGTTCCACTCAATTGTCCTAATTTTGACCTAAATTTATGCTTGACGTCACACCTTCTGCAGCAACAATATAGGTGACGCAGCAAATTTATCTATATGAGCTGATTTGGGATGTTTATTGCATTAATGATATAATACAAGGTTTTAATTGTGAACATTGAATGCTCTTATCTCTTGATGTACTTATTGAAGAAGTGATTTTGTCTTTGTTTGATAATCATTGACTTCGTCAATAATTATATCTATTTATTGCTCATATATACATTTGGAGATAGTCATTTAGTATAAAGTACTAACCCACTGCAAAGCACATTCTCTAGTTTCTTTGTCTTGTCTCGCAAACAGGTGCATCACCAGTGGATCTTTCTCCTTGACTATCTCATACTTGGCTGTAATCTGTGAAAGGGAACCTATTACCTTGATCCATTACCCTTAGCCCTTCTTAAACCCAGATTACATAGGGACGTCTCCCTTGGACTAGCCCTCCTAAACAGAAAGAGCCCCCCATCGAGGTGACAATGGGTGGGGAAGCTCCTGTTACGCCGGTTTTAAGCCCTGACTCAAGCTATCTAAACCTTTCCTACAAACCGTGCGATAACACACTTCATCCTTTGTCTTTAAGAAGTAGATCTGATTGGCTTTTGCAGATCTGATTGGCAAAGGTTTGAGGCAGCATACAAAAGGCAGCTTGTGTGCAAGGGTTTCTCAAACAGCCAAAGGAAAGATCAAGGGCGCATTGGTGGTCTAGCTTGGTCAAAAAAGGGAAGGGCGCACTTCTTGGGCGCATTCTTCAAGGAGTCTCTTGCATAGCTTGAGAGGAGCTTGCAAAGTGTGCAGGTTCCATTGTATTTACTTCCTTGTTGTATTCCATGCTTGAGACACTCCACATATATACATACACTCTAAATTGGTTTTCCCCAAGGGGGTTTTGTCCAGGGTCATGTTGACCAAAAATTACACTTGTTCAATTTTCATGTATGCTTAGTTGTATATCAGCAGTAGGAGCTTGTAAAGATCCTAGAGGAGTGTTATTTGTTTTATGGTATTTGCATGTGCTAACATCGGTTCTAATACCACTTGCAAGGGCACCATAAAAGAGCACTTAACCATCAGTTGGAAGGGTGTTTTCTTGGCAGAAATTTCAGACTTGTTTGTTGTCCTAAAACAGCAGCAAGGACAGCTTTGATATAGTAAACTTAGAGCCCAACAAGAGGTCACAAGACAAGCATGTTGGGCAGCCTTCTACTTCCTCAAAACTCTACATGGTGTTAGAGTACTTTCTGGATAAAAACTGTGTCAAAATTTACGAAACGTCCAACGTTTCGAGTGGACACTCCACCCATCATCAGGGACATTAAGCTTCAATGATCAAAAGGTTGTTGAGGAAAGAATATAAAGAGATAGACATGAAAAGGACCGTTGTAAAAGAGAGAACCGTTGGATAGAGAAAAGTAAATTAAGGAATAAAAATTAATAAAGTAGAAAATTAAGAAGGATTAAGGTCAAAAGGTGGAAATTAAATGGTGTAATTTTGACACAGTTTTTATCCAGAAAGTACTCTAACACTATGGCTAACTGTGAAAACCTAAATGCTCTAATCTACATGGTATCAAAGCCTAGATGGCTAAGAGTTTGCTGATTTGCAGAGCATACAATGGGCAGTTTTTTGGACTGTTTTGGACAGTTGTGGACAGCATGTTTTCACACTTGTGTTAATAGGAGTGAGGCTGTACTATTTTGCAGTGTTTAGCATCAGGTTGAGTTTCAATGGGTAGTAGTCATGTCAGTGACTCAGATGGTGCAGAGGCTTCAGAGCATCAGAGATTGATGAGAGTGAGCAGGGCACCAGAGAAGTTTGACTCTCACTTGGCTATGGAAACGAGCAGATCAATTTCAGATTCCACTTCAGAATGGAAGTCACTTGGTGAGAGACCAAGGTGAGGATCTTGATTAGATGCCAAGATCCAGAGACTCTTGGTGAGATGCCAAGTGCAAGGACTCTTGGTGAAATGCCAAGAGGTAGAGATCCTTGGTGAGATGCCAAGATCAGGATCCTTGGTCGAGCAGATCAAAGTCAGAGGCCACTTTAGATGATCAGGGTATAGACATACTCACTGAGTATTTGCCAGCAGGCAACGGTGTCCACTGCAGGGACGAGATTGGAGGGGTGAGTGACACTTTCCTCGGTAAGAGGGAGTCTTGAGTTTTGGGTTACCTTAGAAAGTGGTCCCCTTGTGGTTGTGTCTCTCTGACCACAAGAGGGAATTGATTAGACCCTTTGTTTTAATTTCACTTTGACTTAGGAGATTTAAGTCGAAAGTGAAATTTTGTCAGTTTAGGCAAAAGTGACAATTAATTCACTTTGTGGGTGAATTAAAGGACATGAGGAAAACTTAGGAAATTTAACCAAAAGTGGGTTTCTAAGTGAGATACTTGTGAGAAGATCTCACCCATTATTTAGAGATGGTAAGAGATGATCTTGGCCATCAATCTCTAGGTTTGGCCTCATGATGGCTAAAGAGGGCGCAAGGGGGAAAGAGAGGCATCATTCTTGTTTTGTTCACTTGGAGAGTTTGGAGAGGAGCAAAGGGATGAGAATGGAAGCATTAGGTGAGGCTAGCTTGGGTGCCTTCATCCATGGAGGGTGCAAGGAGGCTTAGGGCTTCATTTATTTGTGGTGTGTGTTCATGCTTGGTGGAGGGCAAACTTGAGGAACTATGTAGGCACATGTTGGAGTGAGACTTTTGCAGATCTGATTGGCAAAGGCTTGAAGCAGCATACAAGAGGTTGTTTGTGTGCAAGGGTTTTTCAAAAAGCCAAAGGAAAGATCAAGGGCGCATTGGTGGTCTACCTGGGTCAAGGAAAGGAAGGGCACACTTCTTGGGTGCATTCCTCGAGGAGCCTTCTTGCATAGCGTGAGAGGAGCTTGCAAAGTGTACAAGTTCCATTGTATTTACTTCCTTGTTGTATTCCATGCTTGAGACACTCCATAAATATACATATACTCTAAACTGGATTTCCCCGAGGGGTTTTGTCCAGGGTCATGTTGACCAAAAATTACACTTGTTCATTTTTCATGTATGCTTAGTTGTATATCAGCAATAGGAGCTTGTAAAGATCCTAGAGGAGTGTTATTTGTTTTATGGTATTTGCACGTGCTAACATCAGTTCTTAAACCACTTGCAAGGGCACCATAAAAGAGCACTTAACCATCAGTTGGAAGGGAGTTTTCTTCGCAGAAATTTCAGACCTGTTTGTTGTTCTAAAACAGCAGCAAGGACAGATTTGATATAGTAAACTTAGAGCCCAACAAGAGGTCATAAAACAAGCATGTTGGGCAGCCCTCATAGTTCCTCAAAAATCTACAGTCCTAGCTATTTTCATTAGCTCTAACTTAGAAAAATATTCAAAAATCACGGGAGACCACTGTTGAATATATCGCCGACATTTTCACCCTCCCGAAATTTTCTTAAGAAAATATCGTGACACTTCCGACACATTCAAAGTGTCGCGACAATATCATCAACTCGCGAGAAATTATGAATGTTTCGCGGGTCGATGCAAAATTTCAGGCTGCTGGGAAGACCTGCGAAAAAAATGTGCGTGAGGTGGTTTAAAGGCCGTGGGTCCCTTTTTTTTGGTCATTGTTCCCTTTTTTGGGGTCATTATTTCATTTGCAAAGTGTGAGAGAGCTAGAGATGTGTGAGGGAAGTCATTGTGCATCTATCCAAGGAGGAGAATGTTGATATTATGGTATCTGTGGGAGGTATTTACCTCCACATGTAAACCTGACGAGAATAGAAGACTCCAGAAAGCAAGAAGAAACCCTAATGAGTTGGCTAATAACCCTAGAAGACATGTCGGCTCTAGAGGATAATTTATATTAGGTTATTAGCCTCCAAGAGAAGAAGTCGGCCAGAAGAATTAATATATACTGAACAGACAGATACCCAGAATGAGAAGTCGGCCCAAGCAGTTAGCCAGATTTAGTATAAATACAGGAGGCCAGTGTTCATTCTGGCAGACAGTCTCAGAATTGCAGAGCAACACTTGTGCGCACTGCAGTGCCCAGTTTTGTGTGCAGGTTTGGAGGAGAGTTGTCGGTGCAACTGCTGCAGCTAGCAATTACGTTTTGGCTTGGACTATCTCTTAGCTAGGGTTTGGACTATCTGATCAGCTCTTGTTGGTGCGCTATCCTTGGGAAAAGGTGTGCTACCCTTTGATTGGCTATCTAGCCTAGGGTTTGCTTCCGGAGTGATTCTCTCTCAAGGTTAAGGTGCTCGAAGGGTGGCTTCGACCTATGGTTGGGTGACAATAGTGATATTGCCAATGGTAAAACGAGCACATCCATTATATTCTAACAGGTTATGGGCCTACATCTCCTTCATTCAGTCTAACTGCTGGAAGGAAACATAGCCGTAAGGATATTAAGCTCGTTGAAGAACTGCCGCTAGGGTTTCTAGCAGGAGCAGTCACCATAGCAATGCCACTATGGTTACTAGCAGGTGCAGTTGTAGAAACCCTAATCCTCTCGTTGAGGCACCTTAAGTAAAGGGATTGACCTAATTTCTGGATAGATCAGTGCGCCCTAGCCTAGCGCATCTCCTGGTACTCTCAGCAAGCCAAGATGTCAAGTTTGAGTTTGTGGTCAAATCTAGGGTTGACCAAGTCAAAGCAGCCATGACTTACTCTATGAAGTCAGAAAACAAGTTAGATGGAGCTTCTAACTTCAGAGCGTGGAAGACAAGGATTGACCTCATTCTTACCAAGAATAAAGTGATGGATATCGTGAAAGGAAAGATCGTGAAACTAGAGTTCGAAGAAGGGAAAGAGAAGGAACCACAGAACGTTGCAGTCATGGAGAAGTTCAAAGACGGTGACATCAATGCTATGAGTATCATAGTGGAATCTATAAAAGACCACTTGATACCCTACATCTCCCATCTTGACTCATCGAAGAAGATGTATGATGCCCTAACAAATCTCCTCTCGGTCAGAAACATTGGACAAGTTATGAGTCTGAAGAATGAGCTCTGTGACATGAAGATGAATGATGAGGACAACATAACATCATACTTTGTGAGGATCTCCCAGTTAAGAGATCAACTACAAGCTATTGAAGAGATCATTTCAGAGAAGGAATCGGTAAACATAGTACTCAATGGTCTTCCCAAGACATAAAATGCATTTGCCGTAAGCATGAACACAAGGAAGGAGTATCCTACATTTGAAGAACTTTGGACTTGTTGTGCTCAAGAAGAATCCAGGATCAGTGCAAAAGAGAAACCCCAAAAGAAATACGATGACCAAGCCTTCACAGCAAGATTCAAGAATTTCAGGAACAAAAGGAAGTTTGGTTCAAGGAGGAAGCCAAATCAAGAGAAAGATATTTCAGAAGTACAATGCTTCAACTGCCGAAAGTATGGTTACTACAAGAATCATTGTCCCGAGCTAAAGAAAAGGAAGGGGACACACGAAGCATCAGTTGCCGAAGAAAAGGAACCTACAAAGAAGACCAAGCAGGATGAAAGAGACTTCTTCTTCTGAAGGTAACAATAATCTTCTTAGTTCTTATACATATCTTGTTTGCATAGTCTCTGTACATATCTTGTATATCTATCTCTTAGAAGATAATATGTTCCAAGAAGAACTATATCTATGGAAGAACAACAAGATAAGGATTGCTATCTGTTGTCGTCCTTATACACACTTGCAAACGTGAGCTAAGTCCAGCTCACTTAGTGTGTCCTTGGAGGCACAATGCCTAGGTTCACAGCCCACGCTGTCACTTTGACCGGAACCTCTTCCGTCTAAGCTTACTCCTAGGGAAGCCAAAGGGGGTAGACCTTAGTTACTAGGTGTGTTAAAGTTAAGTTCTAGGAGTTAGTTTTAATTTCTTAAGGTTAGAGGGGATCTATTCCTAAGATGCTAAGGCAACAATGCAATATGCAAGGGTTAGCATGAAAAGAAAGCCTTTTCCCTAGGTCAACTAAGACTAGTGCCTAGAAATTGGGCAAGGGGTCAACTATGTTAAAGGGTTGTTCCTTACAAAATATTACAAGTTACTTACAAATTCACAAATAATTAAAGAATACCATGTACAATTACTTACAATCAAAAAATACTAGGATACAAATGATACAAAACAAGCTAACCACGTTTTATTTCTTATGTGTGCAGGATATCAAAAGACTAAAGCATTACATCACATCACCACATTTATGAGATCATCATCAACACATCATTATCATCATGAGCAAGATCAACAACAACTTAAGAAGATTTAGAAGACTTAGCACAAATGTTGTTCAGATTATCAAAGATGATCCACGCTCTTAATTATTAAACCCCCAAGTATTCTATTAGGTTTGGTCTAGGGTTTAATTATTAGGCTTTCTTAAGATTTATCAAAGTTTTATTAAAGCTTTCACCGAAGCCACCTCCTCCTATTGCCAAATAATTGTTGGACGCTCAAGATAGTATGGCAACGAGGCCAACCCTAGCAAAACCAGTCAACCCAAAACAAGAGTACTTCCCGGAGAGGACACACACCTGGTGCGCCACGGGGCAGTCCCCTGCCACTACCCTCCGCTGTTTTCCTCAAACCCCGTTTTAGATGGTGAAGATGGTGGTCTAAGGTACCCCAAATAGTCTATTAAGTATATAAGTTGATTAGGTAGACTTTTAGGTGATTATTAGAGTGTTTAGAAGATTTTAAGGCACTTTTTAGGTGCAATTTAGTGATATGGCCGAAACTTAAATTAGCTTATAGTGTGTTGTCTTGAGCTTAAGCAATTGAGTTCATGAACACATGAAAAGTAAAGACTATCACATGCACAATAAGAGCTTGCTATGAAATATGAACATTAAGGGAAGAACAACTTGCCTTCAAGAGATAGAAAGAAAATTTAGTGTGTTTGCCTACTTAACCATTCAACACATTTCAAGCCCAAGCAAATGGCTTTCAATAAATATAAGCAAAATAGACTAATGAACCAATTACTTGTTAAGCACTTTAGAGATTTTAAGCATTAAGATCTAAACCATGTGCATAAAGGAAGATAACAAGCTTGAAATGAAACTAAGCAATATGATAGATCTAATTAGGTTACTTAAGTGTTGCCCAATAGGCTTAAGATTAAGACGTAGATCTAAAACATAAGCTAATATATCATTTAACCATAGATCACATCACATTATATCATCTAGCATTAACACTAGACCTTGCCTATTGGGGTATTCCTCTCCCAACTAGGTAGGTGATTAGATTAGGGTTTTGCTTGGTTAGGTTAATTTCTTTAGAATCTTAAGAATTAGGGCAAACCATTAAAGAGAAGAGAAAGAAAGATAAACTAAGTTACAAACTAAACTACCAATCAAACAACAAAACCCCACGACCTAGGTTTGGAAGGTGCCCTCACCTCCAAAACCTCACGGCCTAGCTAAGAAAAGCAAAAAATGTTAAAAGAATGAAACCCTAGCTAGATCTACACTACCTAAGGGGCTTACACCAAGAGGAGGGTCGTACCACTTCCTCCTCTAAGGGTGCAAGTCACCACAAGCAAGCAAAGGAAGCAAGACATGCCAAAATTTGATGAAAAAGAAGAGTTGGGTTGAGAGATAGCTACCAAACCCCTTGGAAGGTCTTCTAGTGTTGTGTGTTTCTCCTTTGGGCAGCCAATGTCCTCTCAATCAGATCTGAAAACCTGCAAAATCAGCAAGCTTTGCTTGCTAGAATGGCTACACACAACCAAAAAGAGTTAAGGAAAATCCTTGCCTTTTAGGGCAAGAACTTTCCACAAGAAACCAAGAGATTATATTGATTAAAAATGACCTATTTAAACAATTATATGCTAGCTGAAAATGGAATGTGTGAAAAGCAATAATAGATGAAGAGTAATAGGATTAGAGAAATGGAGTGTATGAAAGCTTCAAGTGACCCTTCCCTTGAAGGAGTTCCCAATGAAACCCTAGAAGTAATACCTGCAAAATCTTTTCAAGTGATATGCATACAATAGACAATATGTTGATGTATGTAAATAAAATGACACTTCTATTCTATTCAACACATCAAGATAGATAAATCCATAAGCACACGCATTAGTAGATCTACTTAGATAACACTTTACCTAAGATCTAGTGTTGCAATCACCCAAAAATTATCACAATGTTACCTCTCAAGCATAAGAAAAAAAAAAAAGCATACGCCTTGATCCTCTAGTTGTTCTCCAAAGTTTTTCCTTTATTGATATTACTCAAGAAAATTAGTCTTGGAGAGAAAATACTCCAAAACCCTAAAGCATAGAATGGAAATGAATGAAATTATGGAAAGAGAGAGAGAGAGAGAGAGAGAGAGAGAGTAAAATCAAGTAGCATAATAATAGCTCAAGATATGGTAAGTTGGGGAGGAGAAATGAAATCTATTTATACTTGGAGAGGCAAACCTACCTCTCTTTGATCTAAGCCAAGCGTCCACCACCAAGCAAATGAGTAGATCTCAAGGCTAGGGCGCACCCCTTAGGGTTTGCACAATAGATCTAGGGTGTAGAAAAAAAGAAAAATAGCTTGGATAGATCCAAGAGTGTGTAGGAGGCATGGGATTCATGCCAAGGTAAGTGAAAGGTCACAAATAATTTTTAAAAATTATTTGGTTGAGTTCCAAGAAGAGGGAGGGCGCACTTATCTTGGAGGGCGCACCTCTTGGGATGAGGGAAAGGTAAGGAAGGGTGAGAGATGAGTGAGGGGTGTTGGGATCACACAAAACCCATAGGAGAGGTTGTGGGATCTATGCTAGGGTAAAGAAACAACCTCAAACCAATAAAAACGAACTTTCATTGGAGAGACAAAAAGGGGGGCGTAACTCTCTTGGAGAGCGCTCCACAAGGTCAAAAATCAAATAAAATGAAGGGATGAGTGAGGTGGAATGAGTGGGGTCACCTCCAGGGGTGATGTAGAGGTCAAATGAAGTGAAAAGTCAAGAAAGGAGGCCACACTCAAGTCACAAAATCAATTAAAAATAAAAAAACGTCAACCCCCCTAGGGGGGCGTGATTTTTGAGTGTGGAGGTGGTGAAAGGGGTTCGAAAAGGTTGGAAAGGTTGGGAGGCTTAGGGGGTCTCTCTCTAACCATCATTTCAACATTTCACATCTTCTAACTCATTATTACAACTTTTACATTTTGCCATGTTTGGACTTTAGCAATTAAAATTGTTGTTTTAGACTGACTGACACTCCGGGTGGACTAACCCATGGCTAAAGTTGTTCGACTGAGCTGAAACTTGGTCCATAGATGTAGGGAGTGCTATTCCATTTCGTTTGAGCACAAATACCCCTATCAAAAGTCCAAGGACCTAGTTTTTACAATTTTTGCTCAAAAAATAATTAATTAATTAATTTTAAAAAATTGACTCTGACTTGACGGAATTCCGCGAGACTCTCTAAAAATGTCTTGCATGGTCATTTACAATGATTTCCCTATATAGTTACCAAAACATAAGCCCACTGGAACATCGTTCACCACTTTGGAGGAATTATTGCAAGTGTGAGGGAAAAACTCAAGGGAAATCAACCAGGCTAAAAGCCCAATTGGTATCCTGAGGATAAAAAACCCTCGATGAAAGGAACTCTCCCAGTGAACCAATCCCAAGGTAACTGACCTAGACATGACTCATGCAGACCTATTACATTATTAACCCACGCAGGGGTGCAGAAATTCCAATTTACAAAATAAAGTGTTGGGCCAAACACATGCCCTGTAGGACCAAAAGTCTTCGACAACATGGCATCTGATGATGCATCTCTTCATGGCACATGAGTTGACCACCTGTGTTGGAGAGGCGGTCAACACTATCATTATACAAGAAAGGATGAAATATATCAAACAAATCTTGTGGAAGCATTACAAGGTATGTCGAAATCAGAATCAATCTTGAAGAAACCTAGAAGAAAGAAGTCAGCAATCAAGAGAAAATTGGAGAAAGACTTATGACGCTTTGCAAAAGGGAATAAGGATGCAGACGGAAGCGTGGACTCTCCTAGATGGAGGGAGTCGATTATATATCACCATAAAGAAGAGCATGCATTCATACATGAAGCAAGGATTAGGAGGGAGCTAATCCTATGATCCATTGAAGATGATGAAGTATATATCCATGGTAGCATCCATGAAAGACAGTACGTGTTCAGTTCAACCTCGGAAGAAGTCTTCTTCGAAGAGAAGCCTTAAAGTATCCCTGGTTGTCCATCCACATCCATGATTCTATAATGAAAGGAAGAAGTGGAATCTTTAGGGCATGGAATCTATAAGAAATACCATGGACCCAAAAGCTAAAGGAAAAACATGAGAAAGAACATGAAGATTCCAAGCCACAAGATTACCAGCCTGATATGAACTCACTAAAAGCAATCAAGCAGAGGAACTAAAAATTGTGATGAAGAACAGTGTATGGAAGACTTATGAATGAAAGCATTGCAAGATCCAGAACTAGAGGTTCTCCCAGATGGAGGGAGAAGACTATGATGATTGCTCATTCCGGTAAACCAGACATATCTTTACATGAGTCAATATCCATGAGTTGGAGTTCTACATCAGATGAATGCAAAGATTGTTCTCCAGAGCAATTGAATAAAGAGTGTATGAAGAGCAACCTCAAGACTTTGAGGGATACCAGAAAGAGACCCTTGTATGCAGATGGAAGAAGATAACTTGGTGGAGAACCTCCAAGTGCACAGCAGAAGCGTGGTGAAGATTTTCTATAAAAGAGATAATGTATCAGAATGATTACTCAAAAGATCAGGATAATGGAATGGCAATCCATGACAAAGATCTCATGATGACAGAAGAAGTGCCACATGGATATGTTCCAATTTGACTCTTGCCACGATGTTGTGAGCTAGCATGAGGAATCCAATAATGATATACTTTATTGATCAAGATCTACATGAAACCTTCAGAGAAAACCAGTGTTCCAGACCGAAGTACATTTGAAATCAAGCATTATATTATCCATGATGAAGTCCAAAAAGGAGAAAGTGGCTCTCCAATACATATCTCCACAGATGAGCAGATAAGCAGACATTTTGGTAAAGCTTTTGTCCAAGATGAAAGAGTTTGTGTACTCAAGCTGGAGCTCGTGAAGACGACTTCCTTATCGAAAAAGGAAGAGATGACTCCCAGGTTGGGAGGGAGCATTGATGTACTATTGATTGATGGACAGGCATTTTTCAATTCGAAAAATGGTCTAGGATGAGCAGATTCTTTCCAATTCGGAAAGTGGATTGAGATTTCTGACGGACGGACATTTTCCAGTTCGGAAAATGGCCCAGATTGTTGATGTACCATAGAAAACGACTTCCCATTGTGGTTAACATGGGGAGTGGTCTAGGGTAGTCTCTCTTCTTGAGGGTTACTCAAGAAGACTGGCTCGCCTCGCCGGACAGCGATTTCTCATTGTGGTTAACATGAGGAATGGTCTGTTTTGGAGGTTGGTACAGGACAGTCTTTTCCTCTTGTGGTTAACAAGGGAAATGGTCCGGACAGTCATTCCTTAGGGTGTATTCATTCTCTCCAGGTTGCACTTTGTTTAGTGCCGGAGGAATGGCCCAGGGTGGGGAATGGTCTAGGCTCAGCAATCAAGGACAGGCATTCCTTAGGGCAGATTCATTCTCTCCAGGTTACACTTTGTTAAGTGTCGGAGGAATGGCCCAGGGTGAGGAATGGTCCAGACTCAGAAATCAGAACAATCATTCTTCCTTGCTTGAGAAGAATAGTCCAGATAGCTCATCATTGATG
>JASDQU010028091.1:8427-33407 GCA_032191745.1 Picea mariana | reverse complement strand
TAAATTCACTCAAAAACACTAAAATAGATGCATTGGAAAATAATATGTCTAAAACCCATGTAATCATGAAAAATGGTTTATGTAAGGGTGTGGAAAAGCGAAATATGTTTAAAAGTGAAGTGAAAGTGAAGTGAAAATGTTGGTAAAAAGATGACACTTTGGCGACTCAACACCTCTCCCACGAAACATAATGAAACCAAGCATGGGGGGAGAAGAGTGCAAATTGGAGAGGCCGAAGAAGCTAGGAATGAATGGAAGGAAAAGAAAAGAGGCCTCAAAGAGCCAAATCGTGATAACCAAGGAAGAATGAGAGATAGAGGGAGAAAAAAAAAGATTAAAAAATCAGTGAGGAAATCCCTGCATGATACTAAGTGACATGATGGCAATGGAGGCCATGAATGATGAAGTGTTGTGGGTGGAGGGCATCATACCAGTTCACATAAACTAGATATTAAATGCAATTAGAGTTGCTAGACAGTCCCAACACTCTATGCTCTACTCTGCGTAAATGCAGAGCATGTCAAGTGAATTGGGGAGGGTGCTGGCGGCGAGGGGATTTAACTACCCATGCTGCCAGCGTACCATGTGGCATGCAGACTCCAGGTGGCACCCCATCCAAGGGTAGGTGATCTTGACGAGCTAGTTCTTGGAAATTCTTTAGCAGTTGTGAGTACGGATGATTTTTGGGATTGAGAATGAGGATTTCAGCTTGGATATTGACTCCCTCGTTAGCTAATTTGCCATCCACTTTGTTGGCTTCACATATTACATGTGACATGATGAGCATGAGGGTATATCTAAGGAGAAATTGTATATGGGAGAGAGGGCCCAAGAGACACCAACTAGGAGTCATTTTCCTCAGATCTGTGCCATTGATGATTTTGTAACTTATGTGATAATTAATTTTGAATCTCCTTCAATGATAAGGGGTTTCAGTTTGAGCTCTGATGCAAGTTGAACTCCCCTTATGAGACCCCAAAGTTATGTGGAGTTATTGGTTTCATTTCCCAGAGGACTCACGTGAAGGTGTTAGATCTTCCTTGTGCATTCTCTTATAACTGCCCCAAAACCTGTCAGTCTAGGGTTGCCTTTCGAGGCACCATCAAAGTTCATCTTCCAGAAACTCGGGGGAGGATAACTCTAGATGGAGGGGCTATGTGATGTAGGGATCGGGGGAGCATAAAGAGAGAGAGAAGCCTTGGACGTTATCTTCTTCCATGAAGAGAAGATGATGGATTCTGGTGGCTCGCTAGGAACGTCATCTATAGTCCACGATTGAATTTGAATAGTTTCCCAAATGATTTCCACAATTTGGGATGAGATTGTGGAGGGGGTGGAGATATCTGAGTGGAAGATGTATTGATTCCTTTCTTTCTAGAGCTACCAAACTATGAAACCTGGTAGGAGGTGCCATATTTTGTTGAGGAGTGGGCTTTTGAAGTCTCCTAGGCCCCAATTTTGAATAGTACTGACGACACTAGTTCTATCTCTTTTGGTTTTCCTCATGATGGTCGCAACTTGATCCCAAATCATATTGTTATTGGGACATTGATTGAAGATGTGATCCATTATTTCTTCTTGTTGTTTTCATAAGTGACAAATTGAGGGTCCAATGAATCCTTGATTTTTGAGGTTATCTCAGGTTAGGAGCCGATTATGGACCAAAATCCAAAGGAAAGTGGAAACCTTCGACCATAATTTGGTTTTCCAGAGTATGTGCCAAATGTGATCTTTCGCTTGCTAATGAAAATTCTTTTGAAGTTGATAGACTTCCTTAATTGTGAACGTTCCATATGGAGAGTGCCCCCAGCGAAGAATGTCCTTTTCTTCACTAATGTGAATCTTCATGTTCCCCACTGTTTCTTTCCAAGTTTGCATTTTGAAGTTTTCCTAAAGGTTGATATCATGTGCAAGCAATTTCCAACTGCACCAGGGGGAATGATATGTGATGTTAATCCATAGGTCTGCAACTTTGAGATGCCTCAAATATGGTATCTGGTTTTGGTAGAGGCATAGGTTCTCCAGTGTTTGCAAGGGAGGTTTTTTTTGCCAAGTGTCTATCCAAAATTGGGCAGAGTGACCATTTCAAACTTCCCAACAAGCAGGTTTTTGGATGAGTGGGCAATTTTGCCAGGCCACATTCCATATGTTGGAGCCTTGAATATGTTCTTCAATCCTTATGAGTTTGTCTTATTGTAGTTGGGGGGTATATTTTTTTCTCCATAGTTGCACCCACAGTTCTTCGGGGTATTTTAACCATCGCCACCAATTTTTTGCTTCCATAACATTATTGAGCTTTCCTGGGTCACGAAGGCCCAATCCTCCTAGAGAAGTGGGTTTGCATATTTTTTCCCATCCTACTAGGGCCCATTTTTTCCCCTATTTATGATTGTTCTAGAGGAAATTCCTCTAGAGGTTTTTGATACTCTTGATGATTTTCTATGGAGCAGCGAGAGCTGAGAACATATAGGCCGAAATAGCTTGAAGCACTGCTTTTAGGAGAATGAGTTTGGTGGGGAGGTTTAGGGTTATGAAGGTCCAAGAACTTAGGTGATTGGAGATAGAGAGGAGAAGATATTTCTAGGAATTTTTTTGAGACACAGAGTCTGTGAGGGGTAATCCTAGATAATTGGATGGAAGGGAGCTATGTGGGATACCTAGAAGGCGAGAGATGTGCTTCTGAATAGCTGGGGGAGTGTTGAAAAATAAAAGTTGAGACTTATCTAGATTGAAAGTGGGCCCAGAGGCCTCATTGAAGTATGGGATGATAGTTTGGAGTTGAACAACTTCCTTGGTTGTGGGGGTGTTCATAAGCATAGTATCATCTACAAATTGGCTATGCGACGCTGCAAGTTGGAGACCATGGAGTGGGAGCGCTTGCAGTGTACCATTGGATATCAAGGCTGATAAGTAGCATCCTAATCCTTTGGCCATAATTAAAAAGAGAAAATAGGAGAGTGCGTCCCCTTGGCAAATTCCATGAGAAGGAGAAAAGGGCCTCTATGGGATGCCATTTACTTGTATGGAGAAGAAATCTGAAGATGTGAGTTTCATGATCCAGGATATCTGATCCTCACTGAATCTGAAGTTTGTTAGAAGAGAATGCATGTATTTCCAACTAAATTTATCAAAACATTTAGAGAGATGAAGTTTTATAAGCATACCTAGAGTGTGCATGGATTTGAGTGAGTGAATCACCTCATGGACCAAGATGATACTATCCATGATGTGCCTCCCTTCTACATAACCTGAATGTTCCTTTGAAATAATGAAGGGAAGTATGGATTTGAGTCTAAGGGTGATTACCTTTGTGATAATTTTGTAAATAACATTGTAGAGCGTTATTGGCTGAAATTTCTTTAGGTTGGTGACGCGCTCCTCTTTTGGAATCAGGGTGAGGAAAGTAGCATTGAGGGTAGAGAGCACTTGTCTAGAGGTTCTCGATTCCTCCAAAAGTTACCAAACTTCTTCTCTGATCATCGACTAGCAGTGGTGGAAAAAATTGGTAGTGAAGCCATCCGGCCTCGGGGCTTTCCCATGGGGCATTTCCTTGATAGCTTGATCAAATTCCTCCTGTGAGATTGGTACAATTAGGGAATTGTTCCGCTCTGCTATAATAAGAGACGGAATGTGTTGCATCATCTTGCAGATGGAGGCTATTCTATCAAATGGGGGTTCAGAGAGTAGCTATTTATAATAGGTTACTAGCTCATGTTCAATGTGAGCATGATCCAAAAGTGTGTTTCCCCGTGAGTCTTCTAGTTTTGTAATACGATTGATGTAGCATCTGTCAGTCATGGAGCAGTGGAAAATTTTCGTATTTTTTTCCCCTTCTTTTAACCACTGCACTTGTGACTTTTTCTTCCAAAGTATTTCCTCCTTCTTGGGACGCTCTTTAAGTTGTTTTTTTTGGGTATCTTCCTCATGTACCAAGGTGCTCGAATAGCCAAAGATAATATGCTCTTGTTGAATGTCCTCGATTCTTTGTTCAAGGTTTTTTTGCGCTAGGAAGATATCACCAAAAACATTCTTGTTCAAGTCTTGAAGTTGTTGTTTGAAGTTTTTCAGGCGTTGCTGGAATTTGTATATCTAGGTGCCATGCTCAATTTCTACTTGATCCCACCAGGTTCTGGAAAGATCCTAGAAGTCCGGTTGAGCTAGCCAAAATTTCTCAAAGCAAAACAATTTGTATTTCGAAGTAGTTATTGTGTCTATCCAAAGCCGCACTGGCCAGTGATCGTAGCTTGTTCTTGGAAGGATGTTGGCTTCAATGAGTGGACCTTCAAGCATTAGATTTTTTGAGATTAAAAAGCGATCTAATTTGTTGGCAATGTGTTGAACTCTCGCTCACTTGTTGGTCCAGGTGATGGAGCTGATTGATGAGGTGGGTGAATTTGGTGCTATCTTGATCTAAATGTTTAGGCCTCCACTTTTTTTCTCTAAGGTGAGAATCATGTTGAAATCCCCTCCCAATATCCATCTTTCTTTTCCTATTAAAGAATTAATGTAGTCTAATATATCTAGGAAGTGGACTTTCTCTTGAACAAGTTGAGGTCCACAAGCATTGGTGATGACTCATGATTTTCTTGAACCTATAGTTGAGAGTGTATATGTGGTTGAGTAAGTCGACTCCAGGATTATTGTAGTAGGGTTACATAGGATAGATAAACCTCCTGCTTCCCCTTTTGAGTCTGTGTAATTGAATTTACAATGCCTCTAGTATCTTCTGAGTATTTCTCTCATCATTTCACCAGCACATTTGGTCTCCTGATGATCCAAAATGGATCCAGGAAGGCCTAAAAATCAAAGTTCTCAGAATCATATGAAACCAACGCCATTGTGTCCATATCCTCATGCTGATTCCAGCTATATATTGTTTTTCTCAAATGGTCGTCATATGCGAACAATATCACATTCTAATCGATTTCCCAAACAGGCAAAAAGTCAAACTAGTAAAAGTCAGCATGTTGTATTGCTGATGTCAGTAGTATGACATGTGGCGTCAACATGATGCCATGATGATTTCATCATGCTGACATGGAATCACCAGGAAGTGACATGTGTCACTCTATTTTTGGTGTTTTCGAGTTGAGTTGGACCAATAGGAATTGACATGTGGCAGTGTATGGATGACACATGGAAGTCTGTACATGACGTGGCCCAATGAAAGGATGAAACGTGGCAATACGAATGACACATGGTTGTACAGATGCTGACGTGGTAGGGTGACTGGGTTGTATGGAGGTTGACATGGTAGGGTGACTAGGTTGTACGGATGTTGACATGGAAGTGTGACTCGGTTGTATGGATGCTGACGTGGCAACTGACTTGATAGTTGACTGGGCTATATGGAAATGACATGGAAACTAACGTGGTAGCTGACTGTGCATTATGACTATGCGTTGATTGTACAATGATTGTATTGTAAAGACGAATCATAGGGTTACACGTGGCACAATCAGAGGGCACTATGTGGCACCCAGGATTTTTCCAAGGTTGGCTGGTCCAAAAAGTTTGTTGCACTCTAAGGGGGTCAAACCCCTCACCTCATGGGTGACCAATATACTAAGCTATCGGGCTAACCGTATGAGCTATGGTGTGACTTGTTATTCGATATGGCATAATATCCTTTTAAGTTGCATATGGAAGTGTGTTAATGGATAGGCCCCAGTCGGTGGGGGGCTAGCCCGCGACCAGGGGGTTGTAGACCAGGAGCTAGCCAACAATGGAGGCATGTGGAAAGCTAGCACCAGGGCATGTGATGCATACAATCAAGTTTTGGGGGCTCGAATGGAGGGTTAGGGGCCAACACTTAGCGCGGCCATATGGCATGCCCCATATACCCATGGGCCCAAGTAAAGGGGGATGTGCCTGCATTGTTTCCAAAAATGGGTTTTTTAACCATATGTTATGATCTTTTAGTGAATTTCATCTTGTTTTTAATGGATTTTAGCCATTATTGGGGGATCTGGAGCCCGATTTGAGTCCATATGTTGGGAGGAAGTTGGGAGGTTGATACCAACTTCACATATATATAAACCAAGGGTTCTTAGAAACATGAGAGAGTTTCAGAACATGATAATTGTTGAAAATTTTGAAAGACAACCATTTTTATGCAGGGAAGCCATAGAGGAGAGGAACTTTACAGGCCAATTCCAGGAGCTACGCTCAACCATTTTTAGTGTCGTCAATTGTGTTGGATTCTTGAGATCGAGAATAACATAGCCAAACCAGTTTGTAATCCTTTTGACACTTTTCTGATGTACTTTTGAATCATTGAAGAGAAATAAGAAAGCCTCACCCACTGAGACAAAGGCCCAGAGACGTAGACAATCTTGTCGAATTCCGTTAACAACTTTGTTGTCATGGTTTGTTGTTCTTTATGCTTACATTTTGATCTGTATTTCCTTACTATGACTGTTATAATATTTCATTAAGTTCTCTTCTTTCATTAATTCCTAATTGGTAAATTAACTCATGCTTAAAACTTAGCCAAGTCTTTAAAGATCATTTTTGTATCAAGTGGTATCAAAGCAAGTTGACGGTTGGTTTTTGATTTTGCATGATTACCAAGGAAAAGTTAAGTTGTGGTGAAAGCAATCTTGTAGAAGGGGATCCTGAGATTGGATCGAGAAAGAGGACTTCTCAAAGTGAGGAGATGGAATCGGAAGAAGGCATGTCTCAAAACGAGATAGAGTTGCAAAAGACCTTATTCACCATGTCTGAGATGGTAAAGGTATTATATGAGGATTACTTAGAACAGAAGAGGCCTTTTTAGAACAGAAAGGTAAAGGTATTATATGAGGATTTTTAGAGTTAGGTGTTAGATTTAACTCTAAAAACTTTGATCAGTTTTGCAGTAAGGTCTGCTTCTAAGTCAAATTGTCCTTATGATTCCAAATCAATTCCACTTCTAATTCTTCATCAACATCTCTTGCATATATGTTTTCTAAATACTATATTCTTATTTTTATTTATTCAAGTTTTTATCTTCTTACTACACTTATAGTGGCATGCTTCCAATATGTGTAATAACTATCACTCTAATTACCATCCACAATTATTGCTAGATCTCTCAATAAATTCACTATAGAAATGGTTGATCATTGAAATCATCTTCACCCATGCCAAATGTAACCACAATTAGAAAAGAACAACCTCTCCACCAACACATGATGAAATTCACAGATAATACCACTCACACAACGAAATCTTTCAAACCAAATTAAGACCACAAAATCCACATATATAGTCACAAATAAGAAGAAAATGATTATTTTATTAAATTCAAAGGCCAAATAGAGGGCCTGTAATATAAGGAGTCAAAATTCAACCTCTACGAGGTCTTAGT
The DNA here is from genome assembly GCA_032191745.1 of Picea mariana. Classification (NCBI taxonomy): domain Eukaryota; kingdom Viridiplantae; phylum Streptophyta; class Pinopsida; order Pinales; family Pinaceae; genus Picea; species Picea mariana. The sequence continues at coordinate 26,056 of JASDQU010028091.1, read as the reverse complement.
ATCCCTCTCTTACAAGGAAACATCAGAACCCTTTCAAATTACATTGTTTCTCCTTCTCTCAAATCCAATTGTAAAACCAAATTTAGAACCTCTCCCATATCATCGTCTTTTCAAGATATATGTAAATGGCCACTTGAAATTTTGTCTATATTTTTTTTAGTTCAAGATATTGGGTTGTTTGTTGTCATTGCAACTAAACAATGTTATTCTTCTTTACATTTTAAATGAACCTGTTGAATCAAAACTCAATTTAACTACTAGCATGGGCATATTTATTGGGATCCCAATAAATATGTTATATTTGCATGTGTTCAAACATGTGGAAACTTTCGATTGGTTGTTAACAACATAGGTGCATTCTCAAATGGACACAACTCCCCACAATAATCATCTACAAAATTTTATGTATCCCCACATTGCATCACATATTAATAGTACATATGTGAATGGGTAGGGGGAGCACAACGATGTTTCACCTTCCCTTTTTTTCACCTTGATCCACCTTTGTTCCACGCTCAACCCTCCAACCTGAAAAGGTATCTAAAATCCAACTTTTCTTAAAACTCTACCTTCATGCTCTATTCCACATATGTATTTTGTCTTTTGTTTCACACTCCACAATTCACTGCCCCATGCACTTTCTATACATTAATACTTTGCCTTTAGACTTTTCTCCAATTCTTTTTATAGTAGATTTTAAACCATGGAACTTTGCTCGCTTGAACTTTATAATTGCAACTGATCTAGATTTAGGAGTGGAACGAACTGATTAACAAACTGAAAACAATAAACACAGAGATATGAAGAATAACACGGATATCCAAGGAAAAATATCTTCTATTGAATAATGAAATAGGCCGAAACTATAAAATTGCAGAACTGAAAGCACTTGCTCAAATGGTGGTAGCTATCTATGAGAAGAGATGTGGCTGCTATGCACATCTATTGAGAAGAATCGATTACAATGAGGCTCCAGAGGCCTTTTTGATATGACTCATGAATGACACAACCATACACATCCAAAAACCTAACCCTAGAAGGTGAAATGCCAAAAGTCATGTGGGCCCCTATGGGTAAGTTGGTTTAAGTTGGTACCTCAACTTCCCAGGGTCATAAATTTTGCATATGAAATTTGTTTTAGGCACATGATATCCCATTGGAAAGGCCTTCCAGAGAAATACATATTCCATCATCAAACTATGATTTTATCTATAGTTTGACTATGGCGAGACAAAAAAACAACGTTTAGGGCCCCAAAACATCCTTGTAAGTACAACAAGATGTGTTGACATGAAAACATACAAAATAATCCATTTGGATTAGGCGAGAGGCCACCAGTATCCACCTAGAGGATGTGTGGGAACGTGTTGAAAAAAAATGAACAAGAGGAGCCAATTGGAATAGGTGGGTGGCCACCAATATCCACCTGGATCAATCCTCCTCCTTAGGAAGAAATGGTCTCCATGGCATTGAGTTCCCCCATCAGGTGAGGAAAATTTTGTTGGATTTGGCCCCCGGTGAGCCACTTTCCTTGGTGTAGGAGTTGCCCTTCCTTGACAACCCAATAAAGTTGGATCCTCTGCTCACGAGTGCCCTAGACCTCTATGTCCACTATCTGATCAATGGATGCTTGTTCCATGTACTCAGGGTTGAGCTCTGTTGGTGTCAGTTGTTCTGTGATCTTTGAGGTGTTCAATAATGGTGGAAAATATGGCCAAAGGAGGTCCACATTGAACACTAGATTCATGTGAAGGAAGGGTGGAGTGTTGAGCTCAAAATCATTTCTACCCACAACCTTGGTGATAGTGGAAGGCCCATAACGAAGTGGGTTAAGCTTCCTATGGGGCCCTGTGAGATGCTCGTTCTGCAAATGTAACCAAACTTTGTCACCAACCTGAAACTGGTGTGGTACCCTATGTTGATCATGGAGTTGCTTGTACTTAGCATTGGATTTCTACAAAATATCCTCGACCTGTTGGCGGATGTGTTGAATCCTCTCAATGAATCTGGTGGCTTGTTCGATCGTAGACTAACCATGGGAAGAGTATGTTTGTGCAGTGTCAAGAGGAAGTGCAACATCAATGGGTCCCAAGGGTTGGAATCCCAGACCCACCTGAAATGGGATATGGTCGGTGGAGCTATGGAGAGCCCTATTTTAACTGTGTTGAACATAGGGGAGACTCTCTTCCCATGTACATGGATGCTTATAATTGTACATGAGCAGGATGTTCACAATCATATGATTGAAAACCTCTGTTTGGCCATCAGTTTGGGGGTGGAAAGAAATGGATTTTGTGAGCTTGGAGTCCAACAGAGACTAGAGACTCGACCAAAATGTGATGAGAAACATGTTGTCCCAGTCGGAGATGATGATATGTGGTACCCCAAAGTGGACCCACACTCGTTCGAAGAAGATCTTGGTAGTATCTGTCGCTGTGATATTCTTCTTGCAGGCTGTGAGGATGGCCATCTTCGAAAAATGATCAACAACCACAAATACGCAATCATTTATTTTCTTGAAGGACGACAAGCCAGACATGTAATCCATTGATATTGATTCCCAAGGCATCTTAGGAATAGGAAGACGGGTGTATAATCCTTTATTCTTGATGGTTGGCTTGGAAATGGCACATGCAGTGCGAGATATGATATACTTGCTAACGTCCTCTCGAATTTTTGGCCAATAAAAATATTTCTGAAGAATGGCCACAGTTTTCTCCACACCAAAATGTCCTGCCATTCGACTATAGTGGGCTTCCCAAATCATCTTTGAACGCTCGCTTGTAGGAACACAGAGATGGCCTAGGTGGCATAAGAGTCTGTCCTAGCTATGAAAATCGATGACAGTTTCACATGTACCCAAGAGTTGATAGATGGTGGTGAAGTCAAGATCTTGTTGATAAATTTGGGGCCACTCAAATGCTTCATGTCCACATGAATGGAGCACAATGGAGAGTGAAGCCACAGGAGGTTGACTGAGGCTGTCAGTGACATGATTGGAGATACCTATCTTATACTTGATGTTGAGATGGAACTATTGTAGGTAGGTGGACCACTTTTGATGGTGATTGTTCTGCAATTTCCCCTGTGTCTGTATGAACTGCAGAGGCTTGTGATAAGTGTGTATAATCGTCTCTTTTCCCAAAATGTAATGTTTCCATTGACGATGGGCTTGTACAATGGAATACATTTCCTTGTCATAGGTGGGGTATTTCTGAACAGTATCGGAGAGTGTCTCACTATGGTATGCCACCGGATGCCCATGTTGAGTGAGAACTGTGCCCACAACATAGTAATATGCATCAATTTCAATCTCAAACGATTGTTGAATATCTGTCAAGGAGAGTATTGGAGTTGAGCACAAGTGATTCTTCAGATCATCGAATGCTCATTGATTCTCCTTCCCCCACACGAACTTGGCCCTACCATCGTCCTTGTTTACCTAGCTGAGGGCCCATGCAATATGGGAGAATCCCAACATGAACCATCGATAGAAGTTGGTTAGTCCTAAGAAGCTTTGAAGCTCGGTCAATGTGGTCAGAGATGGCCAGTCAAGGATGACTTGGATCTTATATGGATCAACATGTACGCCATGCTCATCAACAATGTATCCCAAGTATTGGACCTTGTTCATGCCAAAATAGAAATTTTCCAAGTTTGCATATAGCTTGTGTTGTCGTAGAGTGCTCAAAACCTATTGAATATTTTGCATATGCTCTTCCCATGTTCTGCTAAAGATGATGATGTCATCCAAATATACCACCACAAAGGAGTTGGTGAAGGGTCTCAATATATCATCCATCAACCTCATGAAAGTGGTTGGTGCATTTGTTAAGCCAAAGGGAATGACTAGCCATTTGAAGAGACCTTCTTTACATTTGAATGTTGTCTTCCATACATTAGTTGGTTCGATGGGAACCTGGTGGTAGCCAAACTTTAGGTCAATCTTGTTGAAGAAATTTCCCCCCTTGAGTTGGTCAAGAAGGTCATCAATCTTGGGAATGGGGTATTGATTCCTGACTGTGATTTTGTTTAAGGCTCTATAATCAATGCAAAGTTGCCACACCCCATCCTTCTTCTGCACCAGTACAATCGGGCTTCCACGGGGGCAGGAGATGGGTTTGATGCGCCCCTTTTGAAGAAGCTCTTGGATCTGTCGCCTGATTTCGTCATTTTCCATCGGTGAGTGACAATAGACTAGTCCATTAGGTAGACGTGTTTCAGGGTCAGATCAATTAGATGCTTGACTTGGAAGTGTGTCGATACCCTATAGGTGAGGAGAATATGTCTCTGTATTCTTCCACGATCTCATCCACTTGCTTCTGCTGCAAAGAGAGGCTCTATGTAGAGGCCATAGATGTGGCGACGACCTTCTTCTTACTGTGAGCACAGATCACAAAGAATATGAACTTTTCAATCTATGAGATGACCTTACTGCATTGCTTAGAAGAGATTAAAGAAATGTCAATAGGCGACACTACCACTGGTATCATGTACAATTGTCTACCCAAAGTACTAATAACATTGTGGGGTCTAGACTCATACACAACATGACACTTCCACAAATATGAGTGTCCTAAAAGAACATCACAAACTTCAAGGGGAGAAATATCACACAGTACCTCATCTTTGAAAGGTTTTATGTCCTAGGGAAGACAAAACTTTTGGCTGACACAGAGATCTCTTCCCTTGAGAAGCCAACCGATGGTGTAGAGTCGCGGGTGCAGTGTCATTGGCAGGTCTAGCTACTTGATGACCTCTATTGAAATCAGGTTCTTCTGACTCCCACTATCGACAATGAAATGAAGTGGAGCCCCTTTTACCCACATATGCGAGTGAAATAGGCGTTCTCCTTCCTCTGGTTCTTTTGATTCGCTTGGTCGAACATTGGTGGTAGTGACAGTGGCACTGGGTTCAGCATTGATAATTTGCTTCCCTCCTTCAGGATTTGATTCAGAATCAGAACCGGCCTCTAACTCGAAAGCCTTCAGTTTGGCCATGATTGAATGCTTGGAGTGACATTCTTCAGTGTTGTGCCAAGGACTTTTATGGTACTCACACCATTTTCCCATGTCCTTCTTCTTCTTCTCATTTCCCTCCTTGTCTTATGGCTTGGACTAGTTGTCCTGAGGGTGGCCATCTCGACTTGGTCCCTTGCTGTGTGGGTTGAGGATGCATTTGTCTTGCATCGGCTGTGAGGGGTTTGCAGATCCAAACTTTCACCTTTTCTGCTTAAATTTCTACTCGATCTCAACCATGTATCTATAAGTCGTGCCCAATGAGGTGATTTCCAGAAACTCCATTTCTATTTGAATGTATCTATGCAAACAACCACGGTATTTGAGCACCAAATAACTCTCATAGTCTTTGATACCTAATTTGGTGCACAGGTTATAGAAAATATTGGTGAAATCTGGTATTGTCTGGTCCCTTTCTTGAAGGTGGGTGGTCCATCTAGTGTATTGGTCATCGTAGCTTCCAACATGGTAGTATTATTTTTTAATGGCGTCTCGAAAGGAATCCCATGTAGGGGCCACCACAAACATTGCAAATTCCTCTACTTCCCTTTTATCAGAGTAAGTATCCCACCAGTCTTTAACATGGGGAACATCCTTGAGGAGTGCAAAAGTGATATTTACCCTATCGAAAAAATTGTGGACTGAAAAATACCCTTCGAGCAAATTCAACCATTTATCTACAACATTTGTATTGATCAGTTCTTTAAATAATGGAATATTAAAATTTACCTATGCCTTGAAGGGGCTTGCATGGCCTCTTGATGAAGATGCTTCTCCTTTGGGAAGTCGTCAAAAGATCTGCGCGAAGTTTTCCATCATTTTGTTCCTTTGTCGCATGAGGGTTTCCTTGAGCAACATTTTAATAGGATCTCATGCTCCATCATCTTTATTTTTCATCCCCCATGGGTTTTTTTCGGGTTTGGCATGATCGATCTTGCAATGTCTCGATTGGTTCAAGTCCCAACTTCATGTACCCAGATCTTGTTGGGGAAATGCACAAAGAAAAATAAATGAAGAGAAAACCGCTCTGATACCACTGATCCAGATTTAGGAGCGGAACGAACTGATTAACAAACTAAATACAGTAAACATAGAGATATGAATAATAACACAGATATCCAGGGAACAATATCTTTTGTTGAATAATGAAATAGGTTGAAACTATAAAACTATAAAACTAAAAACACTTGCTTGAATGGTGGTAGTTATCTCTGAGAAGAGATTTGGCTGCTACGCGCATTCATTGAGTGGAATCGATTACAATGAGGCTCCAGAGACCTTTTATATATGACTCATGAATTTCAAAACCCTAGACATCCAAAAACCTAACCCTAGAAGGTGAAACACCAAAATTCATATGGCCACCTATGGATAAGTTGGTGTAAATTGGTACCTCAACTTCCCATGGTCGTAAATTTTGCATATGATATTTATTTTAGGCGTGTATAGCCTCTTGGAAAGGTATTTCAGAGAACTACACATTTCGCCGTCAAACTCTAACTTGTCTACAGTTTGACTCTGGTGAGCCAAAAGAACAATGTTTAGAGCCCCAAAACAACCCTGGAAGTACAAAAAGATGTGTTGACATGAAAACATACAAAATAATCCAGTTGAATTAGGAGAGAGGCCACCAGTATTCACGTGGAGGATGAGTGGGGCTTCAGACAACCCCAAAAGTGTAGAACCCACAATTACAAACAACTACAAAAGATCGTGCTGAACAAAAATGGACAAGAGGAGCTGGTTGGAATAGGTGGGTGGTCACCAATATCCACCTGGATCAACAACTATTTAAAATATTCAATCATGTCTTAAGGATTCCATATTTGAATTACTAATAAATTATCCTCTTACAACTATATAAATATTTAAAACAAAAATTATAAAAACTTTGACATAATTTTTTTTAAGTGGTGTTGGATTGCATAATCCCCAAGATTGCTCATATATAAAAAATAGATCCAAATAGTGTGAGTATTACAAGTATTACAACAACATATTCAAACAAATTGTACATCGTGGCATATTCACTCATTGAACCTATAACATAACATGTGTTTTCATGGGATATTAAAGAATACATCTAGTTTCTAGTTTCTATAGATACTGTTAAATGCCTCCCAAAATCCTTTTGTTGAACTATTATGTATATTGATTGATAGTTGTGTCCCTTTGTATTAAATTTCTCACTTGCATGTACAATGTCTACTTATAATCAATTGGTAAGAATTTCTCCTTCAATCCACTTACCATCTTTTTCTAGGTTATGATTTTTCCTTTCTACTTTCTAAGTCCATGTTTCTACACATGATTGCACCATAAAAAATTTCATGACACTTCAACATGGTGGAAATTCAACCTATGGGTATATTGAACTTTATAAAAACCATAATATCTTTCTACTTCACCTATTCAATCAACCAAAAATATTATTTTCGACTACAATCATAACTACGAATTTGAATTTGGTTGTTAGCTTTATTTCTCAAAAATTTGATAATTGTTCAATAATGTATGCTTCCTTGTCAAATTGTCCTTATGATTACACATTAAGTTATACTTCTAATTTTTCTTCAACATCTCTAACATATATGTTTTCTAAATATTTTATTCTTCTCTTGAATTCCTCGATTTTTTGGCTTCGTCCTCCACTTATAGTGGCATGCTTCCAATATGTCTAGTAACTATCACTCTAGTTACCATCCACATTTCTTGATAGAACTCTAAATCAACTCAATCTAATAATTTCATATCAGCAGAATCACCTTCACTCATGCCAAATGTAGAACGGTGATAGAAGAACAACCCCTCTAACAAGACATGAACAAATTCACATCTTGTAACACTCGATGCAAAACCAAAGCTTTGAAACAAAAGTAACAACACAAAAACTACATATATAGACACAAATAAGAGAAATTTATTCTTTTATCAAGTTCAAAGTTAAATTAGCAGGCTTGTTTTTGTTTATAAAATCATGAGTAAAAATTCAAAATGTAAAGAGGCATTAGGCTACCTCTATTACAAGCAAACATTAGAACTCTTTCAAATTAGATTGCTTCTCCCTGTCTCAAATCCAATTGTAGAATCAAATTTAGAATATCCTCTTTTCAGGATATATATATATATATATATATATATATATAATGGTCATTTGAAAGTCTGTCTATATTAATTTTTAGTTGAGAATCTTCGGTTGTTTGTTGTCATTACAACTAAATATCGGTCTTCTTCTTTACATTCTAAATGAACCTTTAGAACAAAAGCTTCATATCAAGTTCACACTTAAACAAGAATTGAGATACATTGTGGGCATTTTAACACTTTCACAGTAATAAAAAGTATACTCACAACATCAAATACTCAGCCATAAATTAAAATAGTTGCATTGGCACTGCGATAAACTTGCATGCGAACAAAAGTAAGTACCGTAAGTAAACTAAGTACGTGGATAAACATCCCTTTTGCAAAATGGACAGCACCTACTAAGCTGGAGCCATTCATCGATACACCAAATATGATAATAATGCTGACAGGAATGAAGAAGCCGGATTTCGTCTTCAGCTTTTATCAATTCCAAACAAATGCCACAAGTATAACTTTGTTCCAGTTTTAAACATGGAAAGAAATAGGAAAACCCATTGTTAATTAACAGAAGAAATTTTCTCTTATTTTTTCTCTTTACAATGAAATTTCAAGAATTAAAAAAACCAAAAATCTTCTTATTTTTCATATATATATATATATATATATATATATATATATATATATAAAATTTTAACAATAAATTTATTTTCAATATATAAAATTTTAACAATAAATTTATTTTCATGTGTAAAGAGTTTATTAAGATTTAGGGACAAGATTGGAATAGTTTTCACAGAGTTGTATATTCCCCAATGTTCAATAATAATCATAGATCAGAACAATGAGGGATTGGATATCGACATTGCAAGTCATGACACAGGTGAGCCAAAATCAAAGAATTTTTTTTTTTACCGGCAAACATACAAAACCAATAACAAAGTGTGAAAAGAGTAAGCTAACACATAAACATTTTCATTGGAAAAACTTAATACCTACATTGTGCGTAATGAATCTTCTTTACAAGATGGCAAAATTGACTAAAATAGGAGCACCTAATTTCCTTAAATAACCTAGTTTTCATAATTCCAAGTGCTCACAAAATTTTAACAATACCCAAAAGAGAATTGCTAGCATATTTTGCAAAATATTTGATGTTTGAAGGTTTGAACTTTGGGAAGCTGTAATAATATATATTAAAAAAATGTAAAAAATATTTTAGATTACAATGTATAGAAATATTGAGACATTTTAAATTTTATTTCAATAAAATTGAAAGTCAATCTAAGACAATGTTTCTCCTATTGCGACAAGTACAATATTGAAATATTAATTTAATTTGTGTTAATAATTATATGAATATATTTAACACAATACTGAAACTTTAATATCCATAAATATTTCATTAGAAAATGAGAAACAAAATTGAAAATACATATATACAATTTTAACATATTTTAAAAATTAAACTTTACATATAAATCTTAAACATCTTTGTAAATTTGAAGCGTTATTCTTTTTTAATTGGAAAAAACAAAATAGTATTATTCTTCTAATATGAAAATACAATAAAAGTCAATGATATGGTTGATTGATATCAATTACAGAGTGGAGCAAATGCTTGCAGTGGATAGGGTATTGATTTATTCGAATTTCATGTTTAGTTTGGGTTTGAAGGAAAACATACATGCATTAAAAGTTTTTCATATCCACAACTATAAAGTGAGTATTATTAAGTTTTTTTACTTCATTAATTTTTAAAATAATATTTAAATGTACTTTAGTCTTAGTTTTATTGTGATATTTTGAATAAATACAATGAAAATATTTGTAATAAATTATGTATTTACATTTTAATTGAATATAATTCTAATTTAAAGATCTTTTTTAAGGAAACTGGTTCTCAAGCTCCCATTTCTTTGTTGTTGAAGCTCTCAAGTTTCCAAAAAAACTCCCAACCAATTGGGGACCTTCCCAACTAGTTCCCAAGCTCTGAAAACTTCGAGAATGAATTTTAGAGATGTTGAAAATGCGGGGAATATCATTTTTGTATAATAATCATATTAATTTTCACATTAACCCAAAGAAGGATTTCTACGGAAAATCTTTTTTAACTCGAAGAGCTAAGTTGGTAGTAATAGTCTTTTTATTATTCTTCACATAATTGTCTTCATAGGTATACACTATTGAAAATGGGCACAATTTCTTTTAAAATTATAAATCTTAATCTAATGGATAATAAATTGGCACAATTAATGATCTTTAAAAATTATAAATCTTAATCTAGTGGATAGCAATTGAAGATCCTCTCATATTCTTCATCATTCTCCCAAATCAATGAATGGAATTTAATATTCATAACTTTCTTGCATTTATAAATGCTTATGTTTCCTTGTTTACTCTTTTACATTTACCTAATATAATTAATAATTTAATACCCTAACTATTGATTTCCATGTTTGAATTTATTATGTCGAAAGGCGTATACTTATTGGAGATGGGCACAAATAATCACCTTTTAATCTAAAATTCTAATCTATGGCTAACAATTGAAAATGCTAGAATATTCTTAGTCGTCCTCCCAAATCAATGAATGTGATTTACTCTTCATAACTTCCTTGTATTTTTGAATGCATTAGTTAACCTGTTTACTTTTTAACATTTACCTAATCATATTAAGAAATTACTGTACCACCATATAATTGCTACGTTTAACTCATTAACCTTTGGAATTACCACATTTCAAATTAACTTTTAGATTTCCTCAGCTTTATGTGCGTTTCAGTTGTCCGTGAGTTACACCAACCACTTTACGGCTGTGCTAGTTTAATAGATCAATCTATGACTATAACTAAGTAAATCCAATGACCTAGAGTAGAATTTCTTAATGGATCAATCAAATTAATTTAATGGCCATCCAAAGCAACTATTACATCAATAATTATTTGTTTCTCGTAATGGTTGATCCATGGAAATATAGTCGCGATGATTTCATAGAGTATCTTGTCTCCACATTTTTCCAACAAGGGTGAGTTTAACATAACCCTTACTATCCTCATTGATGCTCCTCTTATTATTAATCTAGTTTTATCTCTCTTTTTTTTTTTCTGAGTAAAAAAGAGTTGGAGCCTATTATATTATCATTGACAAAATACAGAGTTGTGGGGGATGCCAGCTGTCCCGCCTGAGCAGGAAACCGAGACAGCTGGACATCCCTGTCCATGTAACATCAGAGTTGCAGAGTAGGCAGTAATTAGCAAAATTTGCGCTGCTATCTCCCGCCCGTAGGAAACCAGGAGTAGCAGGCCGCAGCATAAGACTGATGTTTTCATCTAAAACTAAGACATATAGAAAGCTATCTGTCCACAGGCATAAACTATTAAAACAAAACCACAAGCAAAGTCTAGGTCTGAACATCAAGTAACCTTGGAGCCAGGGTGAGTGTCATCGTCCACAGTGTGCCGCCATCGCGCTGGAAATGCGTAAGCTCTGGCACATGTCGGGCATTGTTTCTTCAGCGTAGCTCTTGAGTGCACAGCGAAAAACATATCTAGCCTCTGCTCCAGCCTCACGATGCGGAAGGTCTGGTCCTCTAGGATATTTCTCACATCAAATATGAGGTCGAGATAACCTCCGTCGACTGAGGGTGGCTGTGCCTGGCCGGTGTTTGCGGTCGCTCCATGCTCTTTATCTCCCGTATCTGCGTTGGTGGGTTCAGGAGGAAATTTCTCCTTCACATAGCAAGGAGTGTAAGGTTCTTCTTTGTTGTTGTCGTCGTGGTTGCTCGTTCCGCTTGCCATTCCTGGGGTGTTGTCCAAACCAAAGTGCGAGCGGGGGTTCCAGCTTTCCTGGACCGTGAACCAGGTGTATGCAGGGGGGCTTTCCATTCCTTCGTCCGGGATCTCCTCCTCGGCAATTGCCATTCCCCGCATTCTTCGTCGCCTGGCAGCCACTGCCATTGCCTTTTCAAAATCCACCTTTTCCTTTTTACGCGACTACGCTGCATGCCAAGCCGCCCCTCTTCATGGTGTTCCCCTGATTCTTGGCATGGTGATGCAGAGTGACAGTGTGGCCAAGCAAAGCGGCCGCACTAGTCGGACGAGAGCAAACTTGCTGCGATGCCAATGCTTCTGCGAGACAGAGGTTCTCGGGAGCTCTCTGCAGCCTGGAGTCACAATGAGCCCAAGCGTTATGCCAATTACGATAACCACCGCCATCCTTTCCTCCATTAAAGTCTGAAACTTAGTGCGGGTACCCTCCCCTTGTGCGAGCAGGCTCCGCTGTTGAATGCGCCTGTGTAATTTCATGTCATATTAATGGGCGTTTGATGTGAGCCGGTGAGCACCATGCCACCGCGTCCCAGCTCACTTCCACGTGGCCGCTTCATCCTCCCTGTCACCCCATCCGGGGTAGTTTTATCTCTCTTATTATTAATTTTTTTTAATATATAATCTACAGCCTCTTAAATGAGATAAGTATTCATTTTCATGTTGTTTTCCAGGTTTCTAATCTAGCTAAGAAACAATATTTATTAGGATCTTATCATTTTTCAAGTTCAACTGCTTCACGTAACTGCATAAAAAAAAATCCCAATACTGAATACGAACTCAAATCACTAAAAATAGTATTTATATACTTTCTTCACCCAAGACTCGATACGAACTCAAATCACAGTTGGAAAGGCGTTATGAATTTGATGATTTGCAAAGCATTGATAATCCTTGGTCATTATGTATACATTCTGGCAAGTGGTATCCAGAAACTGAAGTTGAGATTCAACGGTCTCACAAAGCTTTTGAGTTAGAGGTATTAGAATATGTAATAACTATTTGTATTATGTGTGTTTATATATTTGGTTTTAATTATTAATGTTCATCTATGTAGAGAGTTTGGTTAGGTATAACTAGTTGTGAGAGAGATTTTCTCCAATTAAAAATGTTAACATAGTGTAAAATTGAAATATTCACATAATTGTATGATCAAGATAGTTTATCTAACAACACCTATTGTCACATATTGTATCTATATATGATTAGATTAATGAAGTGTACTTGTCCCTAATGAATTTTTAAATTGGTATCAAAAAAGACGTGGACTCTCTCCCCAAACCTATTATATCTATATGTATGGTTACATTAATGCAAGTGTACTTGTCCCTAATGAATTTTTAAGTTGGTATCAGAGAAGGCGTGGGACTCTCTCCCTAACGTGAAGGCTCAGGAACATGCAGAATATTGTATTGGTTGTGAGTGAGTTGATGCGTTAGTGGGAGTATATTTTTTTTCCATCATGAGATCCTTAAGGAGAGAGTTGCAACTGCATAGAGTAAAAGAGATATTTGAGGACCATATGCACTGATGTTGCCAGTCGTGACTTGTTGCTTGAAGATCTTGAACTGATTGACCAAGAGAAATTGAAGCAACGAAGGAATTGACATCATTAGCAGTTGCACAGGAGGCTGCAAAGTAGGCTCCCTATGAATAATTAGATCCCACAGTCTGCAGGTATGGACTCAGAAACGAGAGTCCCAACGACGTCGTTGCAATGGAAAATGCAGGTTCGAAGTATTTGTCTCCCGTAATCGCTTTAGTGATCTGTTTATTGGCTTCATCAGTCTAGTGAACTCCATCCCAAAGAATATTCCAGGCTAGATCGGCGTAGGCTTCCACACCAAATATTGGCGTCGTAGTTCAGCCTCGAAGTTTTCTAGTATCACTACAATGAATCAAGTATGGTACAAAAGTATAGATCGCTTCTGCAGACAAAGCCGAACTTAAAGAGTTCATCTGTGATATTGTAAATCGCTTCTGCAGACAAAGCTGAGCCATTTCTACACATTGCTATATGTTTGCTTGGATAATACATTTTCCAATGCATTCCTCATTTATGCATTGTTGTCCCTCTCCCACAGCAGCGACAAAGATCTATTGCAGATCTGTTTGTATATTGAAAGTGTTGATTGCAGTGATGATGAAGATGACCTCGGAAGATGGGGCCTGTCTCAGGAGGCGCTCAATTATGTTGTTGAGGTTTCACATGCCTATAATAATATATCAGTTGTTTTTTGCTACTGTAATATTTTGTTGACAGAAAATTGGTTTTATCAGATATGTTGTGAAGCAAAATAAATTTTGAAAGTAGATGAAGATGGTGATAAGATGAGAATTAAGTAATGGGCTTGTAATTTGATTTTGTGAAGCATTCAAATGCTTGTTGTACCTGAATTAATAAAATGTATTTGTTGAAGGGGGTGCATGATCAGTGCCCAACACCCTGAATTTTTTATTCAAGTTGTAATTCCCCATGTTCTTGTAAACCATGTTATTTAGGTATATTTGTTGTGGTGTTGATTAGCATGATGCAGGTGGTAGGTGTACTTGCATTCTATCTTTATGTTGAATCAGAGAATTTGGATCTTTGATTATATTTGTTGTGGTGTTGATTAGTACTATGTAGGTGGTAGGTGTACTCGTATTCTAGATTTATGTTGAATCAAAGAATTTGGATCTTCGATTAAGGGGGGAATGTGAGATGGAATAATCTGAGAGTGTGAGGGACCAAGTTGTGATAGAGGAGAAAGTTTAACCCATTGATAAACCATGTAGGTGAAAAACTTTCGTAGAGGATTGGTGAGTACAGTGGTTAGCTCCATGTATCTCGGTAGATGGATTGTTTTTTATATAGAAATCAATGATTTGCAGTGATCAATTTTTTGTAGGTACAAAAAGAAAAACAAAATCAAGTTAGAAGGAGAAGTCCATAGTAAAGAAAGCCTAGTAAATGAAAAGCAGTGAAATTCTTGTGGAGTAATGAAAGTCAGATGATAGTGGAACATCTGATTAATACAAGTACTCATTAAGGGGGTTTGTTAGAATATGTAATAACTTCTTGTATTATGTGTGTTCATATATTTGGTTGTAATTATTATTGTTCATCTATGTTGATCCAGAATCGGATCCAGGAGCCTCAGGGCTCAAAAAGGCTCAAAAATGAAAGTTCTTAGAATCAGATGAAACCAATTCCATTGTGACTGGCTCGTTGCGCTGATTCTGGCCATATATTCACTTTCTCAAATGGGGGTCGTATGCGAGAGTTATCACACTCTGACCATTTTTTCAAATAGCTAAAAAGTAAAAAAAAAGTCAACAATGAAAAGGTGATGTGACATTCTCTGGAGGTGACACGTGGCAGTGGCAGAAGTGACATGTGGTAGCACATCTGATGGGTGACTGGGTAGATGATGCACACTTGGACCAATGGCAGAGTGACACTTGTCAATTTTCGGGTAAATGTGGTGGTGCCACGTGGCCCAGGCATGGGCAACCACGTGGCACCCAGTCATCAGTGGAAGTGGCAGGTTTCAAAAGTTTTGGAGCCCATGGGATTCGAACCCATTTCCTCTTGTCCTCTTTCCTTGAAGATGATGATTCCCCTGACACACCTGCTTTCCCTGTTTCAATATATGTTGCTTGAACAGAAACCTCATCAAGGTTAGTGGGTCCAAACATGAATGCAGTGTTTCTAATATGTGCAGGTAAACCTCCTATATACTTCATAAGAGTTTCCTGTGTATGTAAAGGGATATCTAACATCAATGCCATTTTTCGAAAGCCATCAGTATACTCTTGCAGTGTTTGTCATTTTCTTAGTTTTAAAGTGAGACGAACAAAGTTCGCTCACACAAGAATAATCCAAAATATCTGGAATATAACAAAGTAATCCATATAGGACTGTAAATAATAAATGAATAATAAGATAATATATGAGATGATTACAATTGAGAATGAGGGTCTGCTTATATACCCACGCAAGGGTGCCCTTTACCAATAGTCATGTCCTTTGAGACATGACCTTTCATTATTATTAATTATTATTATTTATTAACTATTATTATGTTTATGAATATCTATTTATGTATATTTTATGTTCATAACATTGCCTTCCCCTTAAAAATGCTTTGTCCTCAAAGCATAAGCACTGGAAGGCTTCCCTTTGAACTTTTGTTCTAGCACACAAGGTCTTCTCAAATCTTTTGTGCTTGTAGTTGCGACTCTTGATGAAACAAGATGATATAACCGTCGAATTCCCAAACTAATGTGTTGCATCTTTTGGGGAGTGATCCATCCCAAATCTACTTTCATTGGAATTGTTGGATGATTGATTGTTCCAAGTTGTTGATTTTGTCTTCGTTCTTTTGCAGTGTGGTATTTTATTTGTTGGTAAGAAGAACATTGGTTATTTTCCTCTTTTCTTAGTCGTTGGTCAGAAGGACTCTTGTGATTTGGATGATGATAAGGCATCCTAATCTCTTGTGAGTTTTCTTTGGAATCATATTCTTTTAATGTTTGTAGTGATCTGTCCATGTAAGCATTCTTTTGAATATGACCATTATTTGACTTTGTATTGGTTCCTTTTTCTACTGTCAAGATTTGAGTGTCGGATAAATTCTCTATTGGATTAGTCATTGTTTCCTTGTTGATTAATGATGTTTTGCGATATAGCTCTTCTTGTAAAGACTTCTTATCGTGCTTGAGCTTTTTAACCTGAGTTAATAAATCTTGATTATGTCATCTTAATCGTAAGAGTTCTTCCTTATTTTCTGACCTATTGTCTTTTTCTGATTCTAGATTCTCCTTTCTTTCGTCCTTTAAGATTTTAATTTGTTCTAGTAACTTCTGATTAAGATTCCTTAGGCAGGAGCTTTCTTCCTCTTTTTCGGTTAATTTCTCTTTGAGACCTTGATTTTCTTGTTCGAACTTTTGAAAACACTGCTTCTTCTCCTTGGACTTCATGATTTTTGCAAGTAGTTTTTGATTGTGATTTCTTAGGCGAGAAATCTCTTCATCTTTTTCAATGATGATTTTGTCATATTCTTCTTGTCGGTCTTGCAACTTTTGTATTGACTTCTGGTTATCTAGAAGGATCACTTTTGATATGTCCTTCAAGTCTTCTGATGATGGAGCTTCTGAAATTGACTTCATGGTAGCATCATGTAATGTGAATTTCTTTTTCTTATAAGAAAATGTTAAAAACTTTCTCTTTGTGTTGAACATAAAGGTACCTAAGGTATCTACCCAAGTTGACCCTAGAATTATATCAAAACTGTCTTGATACATTGATACCACATTGAATTGACCTATGAATTTGTACTTATCAATAGATAGTTGTAGGTTCTTAATTTCATATTTCCCATCGAAAAGACACGTTTTATTTTCAATTATATTTGGCTCTAAAACCATTAATTGGTTTGTCAGGCCAACGTTAATGTGATTTTTCCTAGCGGTCGAGCAAATAGCGATGTTGATATTCTTTCCCTGAATAATCCCATTAACATTAAATAAGGGGTCCTCATATTTTTTATAAGTTTGAGAAAATATTCCTCCTTCCATTTTGGAATTGTCCTTTTTTATAATTTTTATAACTTAAATTGAACTTTGGATTATTTGTTTAATCGCCCTTTTAGAAAAAATCCTTTTGATAAAATTCCACTTTATTTTTTTTTGGAGTATCACTTTATAAACTTATAT
>JASDQU010028090.1:7897-19183 GCA_032191745.1 Picea mariana | reverse complement strand
TATATATATATATATATCCTCATTGCTACAGAATTTTTACGAAGTGGCCATAAGCAATAGCATTAAAAAGGTTCGATTATGAAGATATGATTAAATTTATCAAAGATAATATTTTATCAAGGTTTGGTGTCCCAAAAAAAATTATTACTAAAAATGGTTCAATTTTCATCGGGTCAAAATTTACAGATTTTTTGTGGAGAATTTGACATAGTCATGGGGAAGTCATCAAATTATTATCCACAAGGGAATGGTCTTGCAGAATCCACCAATAAGACACTCATTCAGATATTGAAGAAAATTGTTGATAAGAACCAAAATAATTGGCATTTGAAATGTTAGCCTCACAATCCTAAAGTTCTATAGTCTAAGTATTTTCTAGTATAAATGTTTTTAGATATTAATTTATTATAGTTTGTTAGGATAAGGACACCTAAATTCTATGTAAAGGACGCCTATCATACTCATGTGATTATGTGATTGGTTTTTCTCTTAGTTTTTAGTTTAAAGTTGATCTATATAAACTAGCTCCTTCGTCAAGTGATGTTAATGAGTAGATTATGAGTTCTCACTTTAGATTGTAATCACTTTTTCCTTATTAATAGAATTACGTGTCTGGGGACACTTTGTCAACATGGTATCAGAGCCATGGTGAAATTATGATGGAAGAGAATTGGTGATGGATCGAGGAAGCAAGGAAGACTTCTTGACATCAACTCAGATCTCCTCAAACTCAAGGGAAACGATACTGAGGTAATCTGTTGTTGTTTTAAAATAAGGAAAATTGTTATTGTGATTGCTGATCATTTTTTTCAATATTTGATTGAATCAATTTTATTTGAGTTGTAAAGTTGTAGATCTGTAAATTTCAAGTTTGTATATTTGATTAATAACAGTTTTCTTTCCTATAAATCTAAGTGATCAGGGCAGATAAAAGTGTATGCTTGCTTTTTTTCTTTAGATCTCATATACACATTGTTATTTTTATTAAAAAGGGCTCATTTGTAAACATTGCTTCAGATCATTTTATAAATCTGGAAATTTAAATTCAAAGCTATAAATTCTATATTTTTATAGATTTTTAGATCTGGTCTCTATTGAGGACTATACCAAGGTCCATATCAAGGACCGAATCATGGATCACATTTGAATTTAAAAGAAAGTCATTTTGGATCGCATTAGAATTTAACTTAAAGTCGTCAGATTGAATCTCTGGCATCATATCGGTGAAAAGGAAGATTCAAATTTATGTGGATCATGGTAGCACTAGGAGTCACCTTTAGATTGCATGGAAGGCAAGCCCAGTACCCATCAAGTTATTTGTGAATGATAGAGTGTTTTAACAGGTCAAATGGAAAAGGACTCAAATGATAATGTTCTAAATTAGACAATAGGGACAACATGCACCAACAATTAAGGTCTTGACTAAATTCTATCAGTAGTTTGGAAGTAAGTATGAACAGATGGAAAACTTTGAGTGAGAGGAGTGTAGGGATTGCTGAAAACATCAGGTCTACAAAAGCCTAAGGAAGAAAGTTTATAATCACAAGATCTTCTTGACATCAGAAACTAAGAAAGCTAAATAAACATCATGATAATATAATGATCAAACATCCACCATCACATCACCACAATAATTCATGTGAATCCTTCAAATCATGAACATTTAGCAACATAAGCAAATAGACTAGAGAGGAAGTTGATTTCTATTAGCCAAAAAGTCTTAAGTCCAGTACATCACTAGATCATAGTTACTTCATAAAAATATTACAAAATAAAGGGAGCCTTGCTCAACCATCCAAACCTACTAAATCAATTGATCTATCTATTTATAACAAGAAAAGGAGGAAACAACTGGAGGTACTAGCTGGCTTGTTTCCCTTGAAAATCTCTAAACATTTATTTGTTCTAAGAACTAGAGTAGCAACCTATGCTATAAAATAGGGAAATGTTGGTGACTAATCCAATCTTGCTTCTAACTTCTTTGATCCTCTTTTGTTGCTCAACTCCTATTTTTCCATGTGTCCCTTTGGAGCCTGTAGTTGTCTTCAAAATTCCAGTTGCTACTTTTGTAACTTTCTCCATTATCAACTTATCCAAAAAGTTGTTGGCCTAGTCCTCCTAGATTCCTGGTGTTTGCTATTAATTTCCTTGGGTAGAAACTCTGGGTAGCGCACCGTAAAACAGAATAAGGAGAGAAGGAAGCACTTGTAGGTAGTGCCATAGTGGTGCATATATTCTCCAAAATTGGTCCTCTGTTGAAATATTAGGTAGCGCCTATGTGTTGCACCTGTAAAATATTCGGTAGCGCCCTTGTATGTTGTGCCTGTGTGTAAAAATGTTCCCTGCCAAATATTACGTAGTGTCTATGGGTAGTGCCACTGTGCTGCACCCTTATGTTGATTATGTTCTCTATGGAATATTGCACAATGCCTTTACGTAGTATCACTTACACTACATCTGCATACAAGTTTGGTTAGCATTGCCAAAGCGCAGCACCTTTCAATCTTGAATATGTACCGAGCAGTATGTGTCCTTTCATGATGACAAAACCATTTTACTTAGGTGCCTTTTACCAGTGGGTGAAGATATCACTTAACAAAAATTTCAAAATCCATATAGCTAAATACCTAGAAGCCTGTATAGATGGCACAACTAATATTATCACAATGGTTAACCCTCCCAAAAAGATACATCTTCAAAAATGGGGCTTACCCTTTACCAACTATTTTGTCATTTTAACACTTAACCTCATACTCTTCCTAGTAGAAAGAGGATCTTCAATTGACACAGTAGACTTCTTATTTTTGGAATTTATAGGCTTCTTCTGCATAGTTGTGCTCTCCTTAGTTGCTGGTTTATCATCCTCAATGGTAGCTTCGACCAAAACCTGCAAATTACTTTAGTATACCTCGTCTTGAAAGTGTTTTAGCTCTGCATTTAACTTTCTGTTCTGAGACTGAAAGCCCTTGTTTTGTTTGTAAACATTCTTTAATTGTTTATGAAGGGACATATCCTTTCTCGCTACAAAACTTGCCAAGTCAAGGGTATGATTGTAGCCAACCATGAGATCTTCCATCTAATCCAAGTGGACCTTGTCTTCTTCTTTAAGACAAGCTATTTGTTTCCTTGCATATATGAGCTTCATGATAAGTCTTTTGTAGGTCTAACTGTCGGGAGGGACAGTGGCATGCTCAGTCTTAATAGGATTTTCCTCAAACTCCTCTTCCTCATGCATGGGAAGAGTCTTGTCCACCTCATCAGGTTTCTCAATGGCCTTACTTTTACCCTTCTTTCTCTGCATAGTGGTTTCTTCATTTCTTACCATAGGCTCCTCGAAGTGTTTCACAGGGGTTTCCTCTTTTCTCTCCAAAGGTATTTTAATACCTTTACCCTTCTATACAAGGGATTCTAATTTCTCCTCTACATGCTTTTCAATATTCTTCCCCTTCTTATTTTGAATAGGGATATCTGGTAAGGACTGCTCTCTATAATCCTCCTTAGTAATTGATGACCTTATGAAAGGTATTTTGCCTTTGATTTCAACTGTTGGACGAGAAGGGGAAAAGAAAATCTTCTTCCCTATCTTAGATGTAGCTTTGGTATAAGGAGACACCTCTTCTAACCCTAGCGGAGGAGGTGGTGAAAAATCTCTATGTGGAGAAGGACAAACTTCCTCCTCAGCTTCAATGATCTGCTTGTTGACCTTTGACACTTGAACAGGGGCTCTGTCCTTTCTCTTCCTAGCAGTCCCTACTTTAGTAGCACTGGTAGGTGACAAAGAAATTTCCCTCTGTGATTGAGGAGTGGGTGATAAATCCAACTTAAAATGAGAGGTAACCACAAAATACTCCCATGAAATATCTTTCTTGCCCAATTCCTCATATACTAGCATTCTGATTAATCCAGAGTGGAAAAGGCTAGAATCCACATCTTTAGATTTGGCATGTATCTTGTCTGACATCTTACCTATACTTCTCAACAAGTAATGAAGAATATTCATCTAAACCTTACCAGTAAAATGTAGAAACAATCTTATATGGTACTGGTATAATGTGTTGAATCTCCCTTCACAAGTAAAGTATCTCTGTATGATCTTCAGTAGTCTGTCAAATTGTTCAACTCCAAATCCCCAACCTTAGTTTTATTATCATCAAACTGCAATGCAAACAGTCTTACTACCTCTGGATGGCCTCTCTACATGTTATGATAGAAGAGGAGGCACCCTACATTTTGAAAGGCCTCCCTTGCCATGGGTTCTGTGTTAAAAAGAAGTATTTCCACTAGTTATGTTCTAACTATCTTGCCTCCTTTATGTGCCTTCTTCGATTTAGGGGTATCCATGACTCAGAATGAGGGCTTTGAAATGGTTTGGCAATGCTCAAGAGACTTTGAATGGGGATTCAATTATGCAATTCTAACCCTATACAAGTGAGTAAAATGTTTAATTTCGAGATGAAAGGAGGTAGGGGAAGCAACGAGAGGTTAAGCAACGCCTTTGGGTAGTGCAGTGCATACGCAGAGGATAGACTAGTCTAAATCTTGCAACTTCAAGGGCTAAGGTAGACAAGATAAATATGACTCACATATGGGCCATGAGGTTTACAGGTCTGAAAAAGAGATGAGATGAGGCTATCATACAAAGATGAATTTTTTACTGCTGTGCAAACTCAACAAAACAAAACCCGATTACAAATTTCCTGTGAGGATTAATACGTAGAGGAGGTAACAGTGGATACCTATGTAGTAGACACCTGTTGATCTCTTCAATGCAATCATAGAATAAAAATGAGGAAACTTCGGCTCTGGAATCTTGCACAGTAGTAAGATTTGGTTGACATGTGGTCGCCTGATTAGAGATGGAGAATTCACGCAGCGCAACACTGTTGTGTTTTCAAAATTAGAAACAGTTATCCAGGAACATGAATGCAAGATCTTTTGAAGGATCTTTAACCAACTTATGGTGATGAAAACATGGGATATGGTATCGGTCGTGGCAATCATGACTTGGGATGGTGGTATGATAAACATTACAGGTGCTACAGAACTGCATGATGAGTAGGCATCGCTTCCAATTCAAAACCAATGATTAGATAGGTGAGCGAGGACAATGAGGCGTTCTTGTGAGGTCATGAGTGAGGAGAGAGGTGTGTCACATCAGCTTGATCATGGGAGGTATCGACCTAGGGGAAAATCATGAAAGAGACCAAAAAGAAAAAACCATGAGCTAAAAGGGTTCAAGGATCAAAAATCAAATTCATGATCAAAACATGAGCTATGACTCAAAATTTTAGTCATCCAAGGTGTCCTATCAAACATAACTTTAAAGGGATGAAAAAACTACTTTTTATTTAAAAAATTAAAATCTAAGGCTTTAAAAAAGATAAAAACAAACTAAAATACCCAAGGAAATTTAGTGTGATAATAGATCGGATCTCGTTCCTCTGGAAAATAAAATCCTTTGGAGATCTCGTGCACAAAGAGATAATCCAATCAACTTTTTCCACAATTTCTCTCTGCTCCATAGCCATCATCATTTGCAGTTGCTATTTTTTTTTGTACAGGGTTTGCAAAAGCAGGGTTGATCTGAATGTGGTGGACCCATAACCAAAACGAAAAAGTATATCTGAGGTTTATTGTTGCTGCTTAATTTCTATCACAAATACATATCTAAGACAATAACCATATTCATATCTGACACCTTTTTCTCTATGCCCATAACCAGAATAAGAATTTTGTGAATTTCAGATTTGAGGTTAATGCGTATCTCATGAATTTCAAATAGTAGATCTGTGACAAACACATATCTGAGGCAATAACCATCTCAACAATGATATCCTAAGAATTTGGATCTCTACGCAAACTGGTGCAATTTCATCCACCTGGAACTCCCCTATGTGAATCTACTGGTGAGATTTCATCCACTCCGACCTCTTATGCATGTCATATGATTACTGTGTGTCTTCTTTTGAAACCCCTTCAGCGTGATTTTGATGGATAGTTATTTAAACTGATATTAAATTATCAAAATCATTGCATAAAATATTTGTTCATATCGAGGTCCATATTGAGGACTAGATTAAGGACCAGATTGAGGTCTGTATTGAGGATCATATTGAGGACTGGATTAAAGTCCGGATTGAGGACCATATTAAGGACCATATTGACGACCATATTGAGGACCGAATTTTAGTCTGGATAAAAGATTTTTGTTTTTTTATTTTTAGACATTTGAGTTGTAATATTTTAAGTCATTGATGACTTTAGTTCAAGGGGGGGGGACATTTTATTACTTGTAAAAGGCTATCTATCTTGTAAAAGGGGTCAAACTTTGAAACATTTTATTGTAGTCTTGAATGCTCAGAAGTTGAGAAGAGTCCAGTAAAATACTCTCTCAAACTCCATTTCCAACGAGACTTTTAAAGGGTCAGGGCCAAGCCCTTAAAAGTACTATTTTTGTGTGGGTTGTGTACTCTTTATTTTTGGTTCCTTGTGTCTTTATTTTGGATTTTTGTGAATTATTCATTTGCAAATATTGCAACAAACATCATGTCTAAATTAATCAATCTATTCACAGAATTAGATAAGTTAGATGGACCCAATAATTACAAATCTTGGAGTCGACACATGTAGAACACTTTGATCTATAATGAATTATGGCGTGATATCTATGATGGTGATACTGCTCCAACTAAGCCCACCATTGCTACTTCTTTAGAAAAATGGAATTTGAAAGATGAAAAAGCACTTGCTTTTCTACGTTCTTCTGTAACTGAACACATGTTTGTTCATATTGAGAGTTCCAAAGATGCATGGTCTGCTTGGAATCTAAAAAATGTCATTTTGATACTCTTGTTGCATCTCATAGAGTTGATCTACAAATGAAATTGCTTAAACAAATATTAGCAGACAATGGTGATGTATTAGAATTGATTTCAAGGATTAAGAACATTCATCAGGAAATCATCAAAGGCGGTTTTCCTAAACTTGAAGATAGTTTTCTAGTCTCCATTGTAATAAATGGATTTCCTCCATATTATAAGAATTTTATTGAGACTTTGAAAATAAATGATAAGTTATCAACTGTAACTTTTGATTCATTTAATTAATTACTGACTCAACATAGTAAATCCTTTGGAAAAAAAAAAAAGGAGAAGATCTTCTTTTCACTAAAGATGAAAGTTCTAAAGGAAGAGAAAAATCAAATTTTGGAAATTTTCAAAATCATTCTTCTAATCGAGGTTGTGGTAGAAGTCATGGTCAAGGTAGACGTCATAGCAATTTTAATCAACAAAATGTTCAAAGTAATCCTCCCAATAATAATGCACAATCAGGAAGAGGCGGAAATTTTAGTCAAGTAAGATGTAAACGATGTTTAAAGATGGGTCATTATGCATCAAATTGTCTTACAATAAATGATCAATTTCCAAAGTTTAAGTAGACATCAAATTCAAATTCTCAACAATCATCTCAATATGAAAAAGATCAATATTACCAGGATGATCAATATGAATATGTTTTTTCAGCAATTCAACATGTAGATTCATTTGAAAGTGATTGGATATTGGACACAGGAGCTACTCAACATATGACTTATCACAGAGACTATTTTTGGAATTATAAATATGTTCAACTAAATCCCATTTATTTAGCTGATGATGAAACTCATATACCTCAAGGAAAAGGTTCAGTGAAATTTTTTCTCCCTGGAATTGGTGAAAAATAGATTTCAAATGTTTGGTATGTACCATCTTTTAAGAAAAAATTGTTATCTTTAGTCACAATCAGTCAAGTTGGACATCAAGTCGCCATGCAAGATGGTTTGGTGAATATCAAGTTAGAGAAGGATAACTTGAAAACAATAATGATTGTATATAAAGATGGGAAGTTACTAAGAAAGAATGGAAAAGTCATCCAAAGAAAGCAAGAGGTTGCAACAACAGTGAATTTTGAAATGTCTTCATTCAGATTATGGCATTTTCGATTTGTTCACTTAAACTTTGATAGTCTCTTGAAAATTAAGTCGCAAGATTTGGTAAAGGGTTTACCAACTTTCAAGAAAAAAAATTCCAAGTGTGAAGCTTGTATTTTAGGCAAGCAAAAGCGAGAAGCTTTTCCAACCAACTCATGGCGAGCAACAAAGTATTTGGAGTTGATTCATAGTGATATATGTGGTCCAATGGAATCTTCTTTTGGTGGATGTCGATACTTTATATTGTTTATTGATGACCACACTAGAATGACATGGGTATACTTTTTAAAGGCAAATTCTAAATCTTTTGAAAATTTTGTAAATTTTCAACACATGGTTGAAAATGAAACTAGAGAAAAGATTGCTTCTTTGAGAACTGATAATGGAGGTGAATTCACTTCAATTGAATTCAATGATTATTGTCGAAACAATGGAATTAATAGGGAACTGACAAATTCCTATACTCCACAACATAATGGAGTTACTGAAAGGATGAACAAAATTGTCATGGGCATGGAAATATCTATGATGCAGTTTAAAGGGTTGAGCACAAAATATTGGGTTGAAGCAGTCCATACTACAATTTATCTCAGAAATCTATCACCTACATAAAATTTAGATTGAAAAAATCCTTATGAAGCTTGGTACGGTTTCAAACCCAAGGTAAATCATGTTAGGGTTTTTGGCTCAACATGTTATTCTTTAGTTCCCAAGGAAAAGAGAACTAAATTAGAAAATTGAAGTATGGAGTGTATCTTCATTGGATATTCTGATGAAAAGAAAGGGTATAGATTACTTTCAGATGGAAAAATCATTGTTAGTAGAGATATCATTTTTTATGAAACTGAGTGTAACAGTTTAGATGAAATTAATAATCTCCTTAGTTGTTTAGAGAAAAAAAACATGAAGGGTAAAGGTAAGTTGAACAAGTCAAAGAAAATGTTTTGGTTTGAAAAAGACTTTGTTTCTCCAGAAGACATCTCTTTATCAAATAGTTCTTCTGATTCATATGATAATGAAATGACAAAAGACTCTTCTGATATAGAATATTCAAAAGAATCTTCTCCAACCTCAGATATTTAAGATGAAAGAAGAGCCTCATTTTTTGAAAATCGTCTTTTCAACAATAATGGTGATTCAGAACTGCAATCCCCTCAATATAATAAGCCAAAGTGGGATGAAAAACTTCTCAAAGATGTTCATTCAAATGAAATGAACAAAACATGAACTAGGGGATCTTTAATATAAGAAGCTAATTTTTCTCGTGCTTCCACTGAACCTACTTCTTTTGTTGAAGCAGCTGGACATAACGAATGGCAGGAAGCAATGATTAATCAATATGATTCAATACTTTCAAATGGAACTTGGAACTTAGTTGATTTTCCACATGATGTTAATCCCATCATTTGTAAATGGGTTTATCGAGTAAAGTATAAACCCAATGGTAAAATTGACAAGGACAAAGAAAGACTTCTTGCTAAAGGTTTTTCTCAACAGGAAGGAATTGATTATGAAGAAACTTTTGCACCCATAGCTAAAAGGAATACTATCAGAATGGTTATCAATTTGGTTGCACATAATGGTTGGAAATTACATCAAATGGATGTAAAAAGTACCTTCCTGAATGGTGATCTAAAGGAAGATATTTTCTTGACTCAACCACAAGGTTTTCAAGCTAAAGGACAAGAACATAAAGTTTTCAAACTTGTGAAGGCTTTATATGGTTTGAAACAAGCTCCTCGATATTGGTATGTGAAAATGGATGAGTACCTACGAAAGGTGGGTTTTCAACGAAGTGAATCAGATGATACATTGTATTTTTGAATGCAATATTAGCGCATGGTGATACTTGTACTCTATGTTGATGAATTAATCATAACAAGAAATAATGAAGCTCACACCAATAGTTTAAGGAAAAACTTAAATCAGGGTTCAAAATGATTGATTTAGGGACAGTTCATTATTATCTTGGAGTTGAAATATCTCAACATCCTAACCAAATATTCCTGATTCAAACTGAGTATGCCATAGAATTTTTAAAGAAATTTGGCATGGAAGATTGTAAACCTTCTCTTACTCCCATGGAGAAAAAATTGAAACTTTCAAAATTTGAAGGGGGGGAATTGGTAAACAATACAAAGTACAAGAAATGGGTTGGAAGTATCATTTATTTGACAAATACTCGACCAGATTTACCATATTCAATCAGTATACTTTCAAGGTTTATGCAGGAACCAAGGGAAAGTTACTGTAATTCGGCAAAAAGGGTACTAAGATACATTCAAGGTACAAAAGACTTTGGTCTTCTCTAAAAAAGGAACAAAAATTTTACACTTGTTGGATATTCAGATGTTGATTTTGCAAGTGACATTGAAGATAGAACATCCACTTCAGGTTATTTAATGAACATGGGTTCAACAACAGTATCTTGGAATTTTAAAAAGTAGATAACAATTGCAAATTCTTCAGCAGAGGCAGAATACATATAAGCTTGGGAAGCATCATGTGATATTGTATGGCTACATAGAATTTTACAATATCTTGGTGAAAATCAGAAATCACCAAATACTTTATTGATCGACAATCAGTCAACAATAAAGATGGACAAGAATACATTATTTCATTCAAATACTAAACATGTTGACACCAAGTACCACTTCATCATATCACTCATCATCAAAGTCATCATCAAGCCTCAGTTCTGTCCATCTAAAGATCAAACTTCAGATATTTTTACCAAACCTCTTGGTAGAATAAAGTTCACTAAGTTCAGACATGAACTTGGTATTTGTAAAAATGAACTTCCGGATTAAAGGGGGGATTGTTAGCCTCATAATCCTAAAGTTCTATAGTCTAAGTATTTTCTAGTATAAATGTTTTTAGATATTAATTTATTCTAGTTTGTTAGGATAAGGACACCTAACTTCTATGTAAAGGACACTATCATACTCATGTGATTATGTGATTGGTTGTTCTCCTAGTTTTTAGTTTAGAGTTGAGCTATATAAACTAGCTCCTTCTTAAAGTGATGTTAAGGAGTAGATTATGAGTTCTCACTTCAAATTGTAATCACTTTTTCCTTATTAATAAAATTACATGTCTGAGGACACTTTGTCAACATGAAATTGATAGATGCTCTATGGGTGAGAAAAATGACTCTGAAAGACAGTACCAGGATGTCTCTGTATATGTTGGTTTATGGGAAAGAGGAAAAAATGCAAATCATCCTCGAGTTAAATGCATTTACTTGTGTAGCTAATACAGAGGATGCATAAGATAGCACACCTATGCAAAAGAGAATGAATCAATTAATAAAA
>JASDQU010028089.1:45242-61146 GCA_032191745.1 Picea mariana | reverse complement strand
TGGCACATTATGGAGATCAAAGAATTGCTCCATCTGAAGTATCCATGTGATTGGGTCCTTGCCATCAAACTTCCTCATATCAATCTTAGGAACGTGGTTGGTCTTCAAACCAAAGTTGGAGCTTCTCCATTCTTGATTCACCTTCCTTGTGTCCTCATCATGAATTTCATGGGATACATTTTCACTTTCAGGTGTCTTCTTTGTTACGAAAATTTTCAATACTTCCATGATCTCCCCTTTTAAACCCTCCATCATCTCTTGTAGTTCCTCTTTTGTTACTATCTTCTTTTGTAAATAATTTATGTCCCTACGCATTTCTTCACCTTCATCAAGAGTCCAAGTAGGATTTTTTGGATGCTTATTTGGTGTAGAAGTTCCCTTTTTGGGTGGCATGTTGGCCAAGTATCACTTTTGAACCTTGATTTTGAGGTGGTTCTGCTAGACAATATTTCTTCTATTGTATCTCCCACATTTTGGCCCTTCTAGGTATGAAACTTTCTTTTATGTAGTTCTCTGATATTTCTTCTCTGCAATTCCACAGGTCTGATCAAAATTGGATGTTCTAAAGTGTAATTTACGCTAACTTCCCCACAACTTGCCTATTTTTGGCCTTTCCAGGAGATCTCACTTGGATAGCGTTCCCCGCACAAAATAATTGCTATAAAATTCTGAAACTCGCATCAGAGATAATTCAGACTGTCCATGATCCAATGAAACTAGTCCCACTCAATTTGGATACTCTAGGAAGAAGTTATGATTGTTTTACCTGGAACAACTTCTTGAGACTAGTCAGATACCCTATCTTACACAAGGTGTATCTACAAATTTTAGATGATACAAAAGCTGAAATTGTTACCAAATATACCTTAATAACTTCTGTAAATAGCCTCTGGAGTTCAGGGTCTGAAATGTTACAAAAAAAAATTTATAGCGAAAATTCCGCAATGACTCAGTTCATGATGATTCCAGAACCCTATATTGTACAGGTTGTATCTCCGAAAGTATAAGGCCTCACGAGCTAAATTTTGAACCCAACGTACCTTGATCTATCTACTAAATATACTCCAAGACATTCCTTATGAAACATTGCATAAAAAAAATTATAGCGAAAATTCCAAGGTGTCTCAGATGTAGCAGCGAAACCCCAAGACCTTGAGCTCTGATACCATATGTTAAGAACCAAATATCAATTTAGCATAGCAAAACCTTGGAAAAAGTACTCAACACCTTGAAAAAGAGATAATTGCAGATAATAAGCCTCTTCGAGGGGGAAACCTCCTTTTACGCCACTTAAATGTTCAAGTACAAGATGATTCAAAATGAAAATGTCTCATTGGTATATATAGGAGACTAGGAGGTATAATTACAACTAATGGCCTAAAGCCGACATAAATAAAATAACATTACTAATATAATATGCCCCAATTAAGGGGTAGTGCTCCAATATTAGGGCTTAACAGGGGGTGTTGGAGTTACTTCACACACACCTAGGATTTATTTTTCCTAAGGTTATTCCTTGTTTATTAGTCATAATTAGTCATTATCCAATCTCCTATATTTTAGAGGAGAATATTTCACCTAGAGAATATTCTCTTTCAGTTGACTCTTCAATTTGACTAGTTGAGTTGAGTTTAGATGTTGCATTGGTTTTGTCACCATGCAACATTGAGATCATCACCAACTCACTACTCTTTTTTCAGTCTGTCAATTGAAGACTAGTTGACTAGTTAACTCAGCTAGGTGGCAGTTCACTCCCGTAACTGCCTGAGAGACTAGACTAGGTGGAATTTTACTCTTGTAATTGCTGGTGTGTGTCCAGATCAATCTAGACCACCACTGTGGCTCATTAGTTACTCATGTATCCTATATCTATTGTAAATTGTTCACTCTTTGAGTGTGGAATATGGTTAATGAGAATTCTTCCATTCTTTCTCTCCTTCTTCTTCTTTCTCAAATTCTCTTTGCAAATGTGTGTATTATTGTTTAGCTAGATCTATTCTGTGCAGGTTCAACACATTTACAAGATCCATATATAGTACTATGGTTACTGGAACAATGTCTTGTTAAAGGTTTTGTCTAGTTTTAAATCCATTCATATTATAATTTTAAATTGATTTAAATTTTCAAAAATTGGATTATAGTCTCTTAGCATTTCCTATACTCGTGTGTTTTCAAAATGGGTTTTATAATCCTGCTCCTCCAAAATGCGACTAAACCTCCATTCGACACTTGAAAATAGGAAACTTGGTCGTTTTTCACTGTTGCCAATGCAAGTTCAACCTAAATATCACGCACTTTTAAACAACGAGTAGATTATAATCGTAGACATAAATGCTGGCTACAGATCCAACAATAGGAATCGTTGATCACTCTGTTGATCAACAATTCATGAACATGCTTTGTAACTTGACCAAAATTCGAATTTGAGTGACATCCTCTGTAATTTTGTCACAATTTGTCACTGTAATAAACCGTCATTCAACTTTAAAAAGCTCACAATGCTATAATAATAATGTAAATGAATTTGATTCAAATAGATCACACTATCACACAAGATTACTGCTTTAAGATCTCACAATTACTCTATAAATTCACACAAAAATCCTTAGATTGCCTAATAAAAAAATCCTTAGATTGCCACAAACTAACACTCTTCCTTTCTAACACAATCATGGGAATCCAACCCTTCTCCTCACCAAACCCTCTCTTTAAACTCAATCAAACAAATTCATTTAGATCCAACAACCAGATCTATCGAATCACTTGGGAAATCACAATCCTTAATTAAATGGAAACCATTAAAGCTATCCTAACAAACTGATTTGTTTGATGCCTTCTAGAGGCAAATAAATCGTTTATTACAATCTAAATTAACTTAAGAGGACCAACCCTCTTTAGTAAATGAAATTGACCATTTAGGTCAATTTTAATTTCTTTCATCGGATGCTCCCGCATCAGACTCCCGGGGAATAAAATAATAATCCATCAAAATGTCAAGATCCACATTGTCCTTATAAACCTTTGTTGTTGTCACCCAACTAGATTCTTGTGTTGGTTATCCATTCCATTTGATTAAATAATGATAATAGGTTTTTCCTCTAGTTTTCTTGGTCATTCTTTTATCCAAAACTGCTTCAACTTCCTTCTGTACCTTCTTTGGAAATTGTTCATCCCATTTTAAAGTATGAACTTCATCAATTACAGCTTCATCTGTCACCTCTTTTTATGATTCCTTGTAAGGGTATAAGTATGTCACATTGAATATCGAAGAAATCCCAATTCCCTCTGGTAACTCTATCTCATATGCATTTGCGGAAAATTTCCTCATTATTCTACAAGGCCCAATCTTTTCAATTTCAACTTGTTGTATGTCTCGACATGAAATTTTTCCTTTCTTAAATACACCATAACCAAATCACCAATTTGGAACTACATCTCTTTCCTCTTCATATATGCCCTTTTCTTGTACTTACTGCTACTTTCTTGCAACTTATGTTTGACATCCTCTTGCAGTGTATGCATGTGCTCTACAAACTCCTCAGCATCTGCACTCCTTATCTCTTGCTTTCCAAAATCTATGAGTTCATATACTCCTTTAAGATGAATTAGAAAAACAATTTGGAATGGAATCATTCATGTACTCCTGTTAGGAGTATCATTATAATAAAAATTTGCCTCAGCAAGTGCCAAATCCCACTATTTTGGACTTTTATAAACAAGATTCCTCAATATATTTCCCAAGCTCTTATTTACCACCTTTGTTTGCCCATCTGTTTGAGGGTGATTGGATGAGCTAAAACTGATATTTGTACCCAACTTCTTCCATAGAGTCCTCCAAAAGTGTCCAACAAACTTGTTGTCCCTGTCTAAAAAAATTCTCATGGGTAGACCATGCAATCTTACTATCTCTGAGAAAAACAAATTTGTAATATTAGTTGCATCATTAGCATTTCTACAACCAATAAAATGAGCCATTTTATAAAATATATCTACCACCATATAGATAGAGTCATTTCCCCTTTCTGTTTTAGGTAAACCCAAAACAAAATCCATGTTGATTGAATCCCATGGCCTATTTGGATTGGCAATGGATGTTATAGTCCAGTATTTTAACTTTTTCCATTGGCAAGCTGACAAATCCTGCATTTCTCCAAAAAAATGTTTGACAAAAGTTTGCATCTTTGGCCAAAAATAGAAAGACTTTACCCAAGCATATGTTTTGTCTTTTCCAAAGTTTCCAAATAATCCTCCACTATGCTTTTATTTGACTAAGTTCTCTCTCATGGAACACTTAGGAATGCACAATTTAATGTTCTTGATCAACAAAAATTCATGTAACATATAATCCAACCACTAGCTTCTATTATGAGTAGCAGGATTCTCACAATATGCATATATATTCTGAAATAATGCATCTTCTTTGTACATACCAATCAATTCCTCAAATCCTAAAGAGCTGACCTTTAATTCCTGCAAAATTAAATTCACCCTACTCAAAGCATCGACAACTTTATTAGATTTTCCACTAGTGTGTTTGAATAAAAAGGTAAAACTTTGCAAAAATTACACCCATTTGGAATGCTTTTGGTTTAATTTTGGTTGGTTTTTTTTATAAATTGTAGTGCATGATTGTTAGAATACAGTATAAATTCCTTGGGCATTAAATAATGCCTCCACTTCTTAAGTGCTTGCACAATATCATAAAACTCCTGATCATAAGAGGAATACTTATGTTTTTCCGCATTTATTTTTTCACTAAAATATGTTATAGGTCTCTATTCTTGAATCAACACATCCCCAATTGTTGTCCCATTGGCATCAGTTTCTACTTGAAAATTTTATCAAAGCTAGGTAAGGCTGAAACAGGTTTCTCAATGATTTTTCTTTTCAGCAAATCAATTTTTTTTTGGTTGTCTCTGTCTATTTAAATGGTTGTTTACTCTCCTTTATGGTCTCTATTATGAGTGCACAAATTTGACTAAAACTTTTGATAAATTTTCTATAAAAACATACAAGGCCATGAAAGCTCCTTACCTCAAATACTTCTAGGAGTTTGCCAATTCAAAATTGCTTGCACCTTCTCTTGATCCATTTTCATCCCTTCATCTGAGACTACAAATCCCACATATATTAGCTCCTTCTTCATGAAGCTTCACTTCTTCAAATTTATTAGTATCTTTTTCTTCTGCAGGGTACTCAACACCATATTAAGATGCTTCAAATGTTCTTCCTTACTCTGACTATAAATCAGAATATCATCAAGATACACTATCACAAATTTTCCTATATATTCCTTTAATACTCCATTCATTAACCTCATTAATGTGTTGGGTGCATTTGTGATCCCAAAAAGCATCAACAACCACTCATAAAACCTGTTATTAGTTTTAAATGTAGTCTTCCATTCATCCCCCTCTCTAATTCTTATTTGATGGTATCCACTCTTCAAATAAATTTTAGAAAAATACTTTGACCCACTCAAACAATCCATCAAATCATCTATACAAGGTAATGGAAATCTGTACCTAATAGTGATCTTATTTATTTCCCTAGAATCAATACACATGCACCATGCACCATCCTTCTTTGGATCGAGAATTGTTGGTACTGCACATGGACTTAAGATTTATTTTACCAACACTTTGTCCAAAAATTTGTGCACCTATTGTTTT
Source organism: Picea mariana (assembly GCA_032191745.1). Classification (NCBI taxonomy): domain Eukaryota; kingdom Viridiplantae; phylum Streptophyta; class Pinopsida; order Pinales; family Pinaceae; genus Picea; species Picea mariana. The sequence continues at coordinate 55,474 of JASDQU010028089.1, read as the reverse complement.
ATTTCCTAATTCTATTGGGAAGTTAACCTATAACCTTATTTATTAGGTAAACTTTCACCAGGTATCAAGTCAATATGGTGACTGATACTTCTCACAGGTGGTAAGGAATTTGGTAATTCATCCACAATGATATCAACAAAATCATCAAGAAGAATTCTAATTTCAGCAGGCAGATCATCTAAATTAGTAGAAGTCAAAATTACCTTTGGTTTACCGATGAGAGAAAAATGTAGCTCTTCATTCATCATTGTTATACAAATATTCCTCTGCAGACAGGTGAACTTTCCCTTGGATTAATGACCCCTATACCAAGATAGAAACAATCATTTGGACACTACCATTCCTATAAACTCATTTTTCTTATCGAAAAAGAGAAGAGAAGGTGAAGTAGTATGTACTTTGTTTACAATGTTTTTCCTAGTTGCTCATGTTTACAAGATTGATCCAACTTCTATCACAAATCAACACCTACAATGAACAACAAGAAATAAGTGACTTCCTTCTACTCTAATGGATTAGGAAAAACAAACTCATCTATGTAAATCAAATTAAGTATAAACAAGCACATGAAACCACATTCTTGAAGGAAATAGGTCAAGTATATTATATGAGAACTTCAAAAGTAAACTTACAATATTTATATGATTTTGTATTAGCCTCTCCAAGCCCTCCTCATCCAAACCTTTCTCGAAATATCCACAATCAAAATAACAATGCTTCACCAATTTTCTCCTCCTTTTCACCATGGGAATGCCTCCATTTATAGGATTTGGGAGGCTCAAATATCTTAGGTATATTTGGAATTAGTTAAGAATATGCCTCCAATAGTTTTTATATCTTCATTGGATGCAACCTTGGAGTTATATTCGAGCCAAACTAACCCAATCCATCCATAGCTATCTTTAGAAGAAAATGGGATTTCTTCCAATATTTCCTCAACCAACTCAGGGCTCCTTTAAAATGGGAAAAATAGCACTATAATGTTCCCTCTGAGATGGACACAGAGTGCTAGTGATGCATGTGTATGAGCAACGGAGCATTGATCTTCCAAAAAGTTGCCAAAATGGATAATTCCCTAGTAAAAACATTTTTTTCGATTGTGAGATGATGGGGCTTCTTTTTATAACATGTTTTAGGGTTTGTAGCAAGTTTTTTCATGGTTTCATTCGATATGCGACACTTAAGGAAAGATAATGTGACACTTACGACACTTGCAACAATGAAAATGTGACAATGTCGAAGTGAGGAATTTTGATGTGTAACAGATTTCCCCCCAAAGTGTGAAGTCAAAAAAAGAATGTTGATGGTTGAAACACTTTGTATATTCTTCGAAGCAAGGGTATGGAGTAGGAGAACTTGGTATAAGCTATAGACAACCATCACAACATGTTAATACATGTTCCATTCCCAAGGCAGGAATACCTATGCTCAGAATACAAATGACTCAAAGAACGGTTGCCAATAAATACACTATGGATCCATGATTATATTGACTAAGGATATGGCCACTAAATATAGCATGTGGATCTGTCTCTTTATGACATGACTTGATCCCAACCATGAAAGAATACATAGTGGAGCTATGATGTGATAAGAACATAGCCATAGATCAATACAAAGTGGATCTATGTTTAAACATGTATATCAGTCATATTATCACCGCTGCAACTTGGGTAAAGTGTATATGCAAATGAATAATCAACCTAGGGTCTTCGTCCTGATCCTATAACATTACAATTTTGTTCATGTGAATAGATGATTTGATGTAGAACATGATATAAACCACTTGATTACTGATAATTGAGGCATATTGTTAACAAGTGCAAGATAAATCACCATTAATGTTGATGATTCTCAAGGTACTTTTAAAGTACAATCCAACAAATGTGAAAAATGAGTTAAAGTAAAAAATTCATGGAATTATTGGGTCAAGGGTCATTGATGCATACCCACTTCCAAATGTGAGGAGGTTTTCAATTGAAGCATACAGGACCCAAGGTACTGATGTGTTCCTAAGTCTATTGCCTGGATAATTTGTTGAAGTTGACATGAAAAGACTCACCGAAGGAGGGCTTTGATGTATCCCCCATCAATCAAAACGATACTTGTCATAGGAAGGTGATAAGATATTGTAGATGAAAACAACTTGACATGGGTATGGGAACTGGTAACTTTTTAGATGGTTGAATTTTGAGTTGAGGAATTCCTTGAACACTGAGGCATGATATAAGACTTGGAAGCATAGACACAGAGTGGACCAAAACATAATGTAGTGAGTGTTGATGAATTATTTGGATGAGTCAAAGAGTGGAAATACTCATAGGATTGGTTCAGTGTGGAGGCTTGATGGACTATTCAACTGTATAGTAAAATAAAATAAAAAAGTGTCGTGTTCAATGGAGTCTACAAGAGTTTTCTGCAAATTTCTCAAGAAACTTGACCCACTGAACCTTCAATTTTTCCCCCATCCAGATAGATGAGTACCTCTTTTTCATTTAACGATCTCAAGGAGGATAACACATGATTGATATAACTAACCTTCAGTAAGTTCCTCTTCCTTTTATTTAATGAACTGGAAGAAGTAAGGGTTCGTCCCCAGATGGGTCCTTCAGTGTGTAATTTTGCGAGTCCATAGAAGGAAAGCTCGATTGTTTTTCATGTTTATGAAGTTTGAAAATAACTTAAAGAAGACTCTGGGTTGTCCTTTTTCGTGATTTTAGTCTCTGAGTTCCGAAAAAGTATAAAATGATACGATGGAGAACTCTCCTAGTCGATATTGACTAGAGTGTTCCTTTTTCATAGTTAGTCTGTTGGGACCAAAAAATGGATAATCCACCACACAACAAACGTCTCTTCATATTTTAATGAGCTTGAAGTATGAAGAAGTTTTCTCCATATAATCACAAGGTCATCAAAGAATATCTACTTCATAAATTCTTGCATAATCAAGTTGTTTTGGGAAAACAATATTAGTAGTTTCTTTAAAATCAACAATAATTTAGAAAAAAGTAAAAAATACAACTTGATGAATGTGAAAAAGGGGGCATAAGTGGAGTCTTTGATTTCTGTTACGTAAATATTCCCCTGTGGACAATTGAAATTTCCCTTGGATTATTGACCCCTATACCAAGACAGAAAAAGACAAGTGGACACTAACATCCCTTTGAATTTAGTTTAACTAATCAGAAAGAGAGAGAGGGAGAAAAGGTGTGATGCACCTAGTTTCGAAGTTTGTCCTCATTGCTTCCAATCCCAGCTTGATCTCCAATCTCCTTAGTGAAATTTGATACCTACAATGAAATAGACAACAAATAGAAAAAAATAACTCAACTCTACAATATTAGATTAAACAAATTCATCTACAAAGATTGAAGGAATAATAGACAAGCACATGCAATAAGACACAAGATTGAAGGAAATAGGCCAAGAATATTTACAAACATGGATGATGATGCAACACTCATCCAATCTCTCCTCATCCATACCCTTGCATGAATCCCAATACCATAATTTTTATATGCATGTCTCCTCCAAAATCAAAGGTTTGATACCTGAAAGCTTCTCCCTTTCACCGTTGGAATAGCCTCCTTTTATAGGCTTGGGAGGCTCAAACACCATAATTATATTTGGGTATCATTTGAGGATATGGCTCCTTTAGGTTAGGACATTTTCCTAGGATATTTCCATAGGATATCATTTGATCCAAACCAACCTCATCTCCAAGAGCTGGCCCTCGAAAAGAGGCAGGATTCTCCAAATTTTCCTCTAACCAAAATCAACACTCCCCTATAGATAGAGACAGAGCATTTATCCTAGATCATCACTCCCTAAATAAGATAAAAGGGGCACTTATCTATTGGGTATCACTTCCCCAGCATGGACAGAGGGGTGCTACCTGTTATCACTCCAAGAAAATCTTTGGGGTTGTAGGCCAAAGATGCTTGGTAACTCAAGAAAATGGTAAATTTGGTATGCTTGGAACAATGGGATAACTCAATAGCTAATGAGAAGAACAACTTATCATGTATTCTAATAAGACAGTGCTTTTAGAAATCAATGATCAGACAAAGTAATTGAAAAGGGTATGAAGAACACTAATCTAGATAACCAAGTATATTAATATGCAAGGTCATACAAGATAGTAAGAGATCCTTTAATTCAAATTCATGAGATAAATAAGGAGATAACCGTTCTTAAAAGATGAGCTAAACTGAATCAAAGTATAGAGTGATAAGATGCATAAGCAATTATGATATTGAAGACAAAATAAGACCATGATTCTATTAACAAATAAGAGTCTATAACAGTAGAAAAATGTATCCAAGATTGAACCCTTAGTGATCCAAATGTCTTTGGATTTATAGCCTTACAATATTAAATCTAGATCCTTGAAATATGGATCAGATTTGCTAAAAATAGTCAAATCAAAATAGATACAACAAGTGTAGGATGAGCTCCTATAAAAATGGATCTAGAATACTAAAAATGGAAAGTCAAAACAAAATAGGAAAAGATCCTATCTAAGGAGTCAAACTCTATGTTAATAGCCTTCATATCCTCTAAACTCTTTGACAGATGTAGAAGACATTCCAAGGCTGATGAATCTTCATAAGAAATTCGAATTTTCCACCTTTGGCAAAAAAGACAATTTTTTGCTCATGAACTAGGTCACCATTTTCACTTTTACACCTTCTTAAACATTAAATACATCAAGATAAAACCTTAAATCTGATGTATTTAATTATTATGCATCTTTAGAAATGAACCTCGAAAGATTTTATTGAGAAAAAGTCAAATCTGGGCAAAAATACGACCTTGCTGCCATGTAATAGGTTCCACCAGCTAATTTCCCCTAAATATGACCCTTTAGCTGGTGAAAAGCAGAGCTTTCACCAGCTAATGAACAAAGTTCAAGGTAGAATAGCTGGTGAAAGGGCAAATTTGTTAAATAAAAACTACCTTGGGAAAAATCAAATTTCTAAGTCGTGGAGAGTCCGTTTTACATGCTTGAATAGTCGATTGACATCTATAAATCCTAAGATTTCCAATTGTACTTTCAAAACTGCATTTGGAGCTCGGGAAGGCAGTCAAAAGTTCCCTGCAATATTAGGCATCATTTTTCAAACAAATTTCAGAATGAATTTGATCGCAGACACTACCCTTCAAAAATTCCCCAAAATGGTCAATTTTTCAAGTAAAAAATGTGTTTTTGGCCTTGGAATGATGGGTTTCTTCCTCCAATATGACTTAGGGATCATGGAAAATTTTCTTTGATGGTTTCAAGGGGTTAAAACATATAGAAACACATAGAAAAGTTCATGTGACACTTATTAAGGTGAATATGGTACTTGACGACACTTGCGACACTTACCAATGTGCATACGACTCTTTTACGACACTTGCGACACTTAGGGTGAGACACTTAAGTGTGGAATTTTTATGTGTAACACTCATGACTTCATGTAGAAATTATTTTCCACTCATCAACAAGATACTAGGTCCAGGTTCATATTTGGCTACTTCATCTTTCAAGGGTAGCAACACATGCTTCTTCCCATCCTTTTCCAAGGAATAAGTATTATTTTTCCATCATGAATGGTTTTCCTATCATACTGCCAAGGTCTTCCCAACAACAGATGGAAAATATCCATTGGAATTATATCACATAACACTACATCTTTGTATGTACCAATATGTATGTCCACTTTACATTTCTCCTTCACCAGGATTTCATGTCCTTTATGCAACCATAACACTCTATAAGGAGTGGGGTGTGCCATCTTTTACAAACCCAACTTCTCTACTATCTCTGTGGAGACAAAATTATTTGTACTCCCACTGCCAATCACTACTTTTCAATACTTACCTTTAGACTTACACATAGTCTTAAACAAACTTTTTCTTTGGGTTGGTTCACTCACCTCTTTCTCTACTTTAATCAAAACTCTTTTCAACAATAAATACTCCCCTTACCTCAGGAGGTTCTACCTTTCCTACTGCTTTATTTGTTTCTTCTTTGTCCTCTGCCACATTCACATTTCTCTTATTTTCTGATTTATTTTTAGGATAGTCCCAAGACATATGTCCTATCTCACCACATGTATAACATCGGATTTCTCTTCCTCGACCTCTTCCTTTGGAGCCAAATATAATTCCACTAGAGTCCCCTCTTTGTAGTGATTGGTTGTTGGAGCTCTCTGCTTCATTGTTAGAAAACTGAAATCTTCCTCTCTTAGAAGATCATTTTCCTCTCACTTAACTTTTCCCTCCACCTCTTTGATTTTTATTTATTACCATCTTATCTTCTTCCTTCAAGGTTTCCTGGTAAGAATCCTCAACGATCCTCAAAGTCAACAAGTTGATTTCATCCTATATGTCATATCTCAAGCCATTTATGTACCTAACCACTTTCTCCACATCTTCTTCTACAAGTCCAACTCTTATGCATAACTTGTAAAACACTTTTGTATATTCTTTAACTTTCATCCCTTTTTGTATTAAATTTTGTAGTTGTCTAAAGACATTGATCTGGTAATCCTTGGCATAAGATTTCTTTTAATATTTCTCACCATTTTATCCCAATTCTTTATCTTGGAATTACCTTTTCTTTCCCTGGATGTCTGCAACTCATCCCACCACATGGTTGCATGTCCCTTAAGCCATGTTGCTGCAAATTTCACTTTCTTCTTGTATTTAACCTCTTCAAAATCAAAATATTTGCATGGCACTTATCCAGTCCATGAGCTCTTTGACTTTCAAAATCCCTTCATACATGGGAACTTCTACCTTCGTTCTACCACTAACCTTCACCAACATCCTAAAAAAAACAAATTCTTCAGTGTGTTCTTGTCCTTCCTCGTCAAAAGATTCTTCTTCAACACTGTCATATCTATCATCATGATATCTCCTTTGATCCATTTCCATTGCTTCCATCCTTGTCCAAAGGTGACTTATTTATTCAAGCAAAATTGCATTGGCTACAGGTATTCCCTGATCTATGCCATCATTTCCTTTTACTCTTCTCTTTGGTGGCATGCTTGATGGAGTTTTAATGCATAACTATGTTTCTACAGATATGATACCAAAATGATAGCCTAAAACACCAATTTATCACATTTTATTCAGGGATATAATAAATTTCTTTATTTGTTCCTTGTCAGGAAGGATCTTTCTCAATTCTACAATTAAAAGTCCACCAAATATTCTCACTGTTCATCCAAATCTAGCGCTACAATTTTTTTATTAGAACACAATATAATATGAACAGGGAATAAGCTCTCGGTTTAAATGGATTACCAAGTGATCTTAGGTTGAACCTAGGGATACAGTTTACTTGAATTATAAAAGCGCACATCAATATACTTTAAGACCCTTTCCTTATCTCCTCCTTGCATATGAATAACACTTATAACCACATGCTTACCCTGACCATCACTTAAAATTTAAAAATTTTGGGGTTATATAATGTAAAGAGTCAATGGTTGAAAGAAATCTGATGATCTAAGGATCAACGGTTCATGTACTCACGTGTTTCCAAAAGGGGTTTTATAATCCTCCTCCTCCAAAATGAAACTAAACCTCCATTCGACACTTGGCAATAGGAAACACGATGGTTTTTCATTGTTTCCAATGCAATTTCAACCTAAATCTCATGCACTTTCAAACATAGAGTAGATTATAATCGTAGATCTAAACCCTAGCTATAGATCCAACGATAAGAATCGTTGATCAACAATTCATGAACAGGCTTTGTAACTTGACCAAAATTCGACTCTGAGTGACTGTTAGAAAAACAAGACCGCGGAGCAATAAAATAAAACAAATACTGAAAAAAAACATAGAAGATACATAATACAAGAGAGACACAAATTTACATGGTTCACCCAGTGTGGGCTACGTCGTAGCCCACCAGAGAAATTGTTAGGTCCTTCCTTTATTATTATCCAACAAATGAAGGGATACGACCTACAACAAAACCCGTTGTAACTTCCTTTTCTTTCTCTCATTGTCTCCTCTCTCAGAATACAATACTCGCCATAATGCATAGCTGCAATACATTTCCCTCATAACAGAGGGTTTACTTCTAGGGAAAAAAACTCTAACATAATTTCTACCATTAGATTTGTGACCTTATAATGAATAGTCTAGATTTACAATGAAATTACAATATACATTTACAAGGCAATTTTTCCTTCGGGGGCTTCACCCTAAAACTCCCCATCTGGGGGGATAGGCCCCTTGGACCCTGCAGAGGGGGTACCCCACCTCTGCACTCCCCCGCATGGAAGAGTGTACACACTTCTGGGGTGTAAAGTCTTCATGGGGTATAAACACGGCTGAAAGAAAGGACCTATGAATCGGGAACATAATCAGGCTCCACAACCAACAATCTCCCACTTGAAGACTGATCTCAACAAATCCACCGCTATTGTATATGCTGGACTCTAAACCTTCTTGGACCTGACAAATTTCTCACCTTCATCTTCATTCTTGAAGACCAACTGAAACTGAGCAGGAACTCAGTTTCTCTCTGGTTACTCCCTTTGTTAACATGTCAGTAGGATTCTGGCTAGTGTGTATCTTTTACAACTTCAAATTTCCATCTTCCAAGGTGGATCGTATGAAGTGGTACCTCAACTGTATATGCTTAGCCTTTGAATGGAAGGCTGAGTTCTTTGCAAGATGAATTGCACTCTCACTGTCACAGTACAACCTCCTATTCTCTTGTTTCTTTCCCAATTCCTCCATAAACCTTTGTAACCAAATCATCTCTTTACTAACCTCTGTAGTAGCAACATACTCTGCCTTTGTTGTTGAAAGTGCAACAACCTTTTGCAGTTTCGAAATCCAACTTACTGTTGTTCCACCTATAGTACAAACATACCATGTGGTGCTCCTCTTGCTGTCTTTATCACTGGCCATATCTGAATCAACATATCCCTATAGAAAAGTGTCTGAACCTCCAAAACATAATGCATGAGTAGTAGTACCTCTCAAATACCTGAGAATCCACTTTATTGCCTCCCAATGTTCTTTACCTAAATTGTTCATATACCTTCTCACAACTCCCACTGCATGTGCAATATCTAGTCTTGTGCAAACCATTGCATACATCAAGCTGCCAACTGCTGATGAATAAGGGACCCTGGACATGTATTCTATCTCCTCCTATGTCTTGGAACACATTTCCTTAGTTAATTTGAAATGGCTGGCCAAAGGTGTACTAACTGGTTTTGCATTCTGCATTCTAAACCTCTCCAACACCTTCTCTATGTACTCACCTTGAGACAATGTCAATTTGCGATTTTTTTTGTCTCTTGCTATTCTCATGCCAAGGATTTTCTTTGCAGCACCCAAATCCTTCATCGCAAATGAATTGGATAATTTCTTCTTGATCATATTTATATCCTACATATTAGACCCTGCAACAAGCATGTCATCTACATACAATAGCAAGATAATATAACTTCCATTTTCTAGCCTTTTAAAATAAACACAGTGATCGGAATGACATTTACTATAACCCTGTTCTATCATAAATCTGTCAAACTTCAAATACCACTACCTTGGAGCTTGCTTTAGGCCATACAAGATCTTCTTCAACCTGCATACGAAATTCTACTTCCCTTTGACCTCATACCCCTGTGGCTGCTGCATATAAATCTCTTCCTCCAAATCCCCATGGAGAAAAGTTGTTTTTACATCTAACTATTCAAGATGCAAATCTTCTACTGCCACAAGACTTAAAATAGTCCTAATTGAAGTCATTTTAACAACAGGAGAAAATATTTCATNCAAACCCCATTACAACAAGTCTAGCCTTGTACCGCTTTTCTCCTCCATCTTCTTCCTTCAACTTGTAAACCCATTTATTCTGCAATGCTCCTTTTCCCATAGGCAACTGAACCAAGTCCCAAGTTTGGTTATTTGCCAAGGAATCCATTTCCTCTTTCATGCCTTGCTCCCACTTCTTTTTGGTGTCTACCTGCATTGCCTCTTCATAACATTCTAGTTCTCCATAATCAGTCAACAATAAATAATACAATGAAGGAGAGTATCGTTCAGGGGGTATACTTAACCTAGTAGGTATTCTAACAACACTTGCAGGTGTTTGAGGTACCTTCTGCTCCTGTTGTTGTACATTTTGATTTTCAAGTTCCTTTGGAATTTATTTTTTAGTGATCTTATCAAGCACTGTGTATTCTTGTTTTTCTTCTTCTTGTTTCTTTCCC
>JASDQU010028089.1:33560-44690 GCA_032191745.1 Picea mariana | reverse complement strand
TTCCACACTCAAAGAGTGTGGAATACGGTTAATGAGAATTCTTCCATTCTTTCTCTCCTTCTTCTTCTTTCTCAAATTCTCTCTGCAAATGTGTGTATTATTATTTAGCTAGATCTATTCTGTGCAGTTTCAACACATTTACAAGATCCATATATAGTACTATGGTTACTGGAACAATGTCTTGTTAAAGGTTTTGTCTAGTTTTAAATCCATTCATATTATAATTTTAAATTAATTTAAATTTTCAAAAATTGGATTATAGTCTCTTAGAATTTCCTATACTCGTGTGTTTTCAAAATGGGTTTTATAATCCCACTCCTCCAAAATGCGACTAAACCTCCATTTGACAATTGGAAATAGGAAACCTGGTCATTTTGCACTGTTGCCAATGCAAGTTCAACCTAAATATCACGCACTTTTAAACAACGAGTAGATTATAACCATAGATACAAACCCCGGCTATAGATCCAACAGTAGGAATCGTTGATCACTCTGTTGATCAACAATTCATGAACATGCTCTGTAACTTGACCAAAATTCGAATTTGAGTGACATCCTCTGTAATTCTGTCACAATTTGTCACTGTAATAAACCTTCATTCAACTTTAAAAAGCTCACAATGCTATAATAATAATGTAAATGAATTTGATTCAAATGGATCACACTATCACACAAGATTACTGCTTTAAGATCTCACAATTACTCTATAAATTCACACAAAAATCCTTAGATTTCCTAATAATAAAATCAGTATAACATTAAAACAAACTAACACTCTTCCTTTCTAACACAATCATGGGAATCCAACCCTTCTCCTCACCAAGCCCTCTATTTAAACTCAATCAAACAAGTTCATTTAGATCCAACAACCAGATCTATCGAATCACTTGGGAAATCACAATCCTTAATTAAATGGAAACCATTAAACCTATCCTAACAAACTGATTTGTTTGATGCCTTCTAGAGGAAATTAAACCGTCTATTACAATATAAATTAAATTTAAGAGGACCAACCCTCTTTAGTAAATGAAATTGACCATTTAGGTCAATTTTAATTTCTTTCATCGGATGCTCCCGCATCAGACTCCCGGGGAAGAAAATAATAATGCATCAAAATGTCAAGATCCACATTGTCCTTATAAACCTTTGTTGTTGTCATCCAACTGGCTTCTTGTGTTGGTTATCCATTCCATTTGATTAAATAATGATAATATGTTTTTCCTCCAGTTTTCTTAGTCATTCTTTTATCCAAAACTGCTTCAACTTCCTTCTGTACCTTCTTTGGAAATTGTTCATCCCATTTTAAAGTATGAACTTCATCAATTACAGCTTCATATGTCACCTCTGTTTATGATTCCTTGTAAGGGTATAAGTATGTCACATTGAATATCAGAGAAATCCCAATTCCCTCTGGTAACTCTATCTCATATGCATTTGTGGAGAATTTCCTCATTATTCTGCAAGGCCCAATCTTTTCAATTTCAACTTCTTGTATGTCCCGACATGAAATTTTTCCTTTCTTAAATACACCATAACCAAATCACCAATTTGGAACTCCATCTCTTTCCTCTTCATATATGCCCTTTTCTTGTACTTACTGCTACTTTCTTGCAACTTATGTTTGACATCCTCTTGCAGTGTATGCATGTGCTCTACAAATTCCTCAGCATCTACACTCCTTATCTCTTGCTTTCCCAAATCTATGAGTTCATATACTCCTCTAAGATGAATTACAAAAACAATTTGGAATGGAATCATTCATGTACTCTTGTTAGGAGTATCAATATAATAAAACTTTGCCTCAGCAAGTGCCAAATCCCACTATTTTGGATTTTTTAAAACAAGATTCCTCAATATATTTCCCAAGCTCTTATTTACCACCTTTGTTTGCCCATCTGTTTGAGGGTTATTGGATGAGATAAAACTGAGATTTGTACCCAAATTCTTCCATAGAGTCTTCCAAAAGTGTCCAACAAACTTTTTGTCCCTGTCTGAAACAATTCTCATGGGTAGACCATGCAATCTTACTATCTCTAAGAAAAACAAATTTGCAATATTAGTTGCATCATTAGCATTTCTACAACCAACAAAATGAGCCATTTTAGAAAATATATCTACCACCATATAGAGAGAGTCATTTCCCCTTTCTGTTTTAGGTAAACCCAAAACAAAATCCATGTTGATTGAATCCCATGGCCTGTTTGGAATTGGCAATGGATGTTATAGTCCAGTATTTTAACTTCTTCCATTGGCAAGCTGACAAATCCTGCATTTCTCCACAAAATGTTTGACAAAAGTTTGCATCTTTGGCCAAAAATAGAAAGACTTTACCCAAGCATATGTTTTGTCTTTTCCAAAGTTTCCAAATAATCCTCCACTATGCTTTTATTTGACTAAATTCTCTCTCATGGAACACTTAGGAATGCACAATTTAATTTTCTTGAACAACAAAAATTCATGTAACATATAATCCAACCACTAGCTTCTATTATGAGTAGCAGGATTCTCACAATATGCATATATATTCTGAAATAATGCATCTTCTTTGTACATACCAATCAATTCATCAAATCCTAAAGAGCTGACCTGTAATTCCTGCAAAATTAAATTCACCCTACTCAAATCATCAACAACTTTATTAGATTTGCCACTAGTGTGTTTGAATACAAAGGTAAAACTTTGCAGAAATTACACCCACCTGGAATGCTTTTGGTTTAATTTTGGTTGGTTTTTTTATAAATTGTAGTGCATGATTGTTAGAATACAGTACAAATTCCTTGGGCATTAAATAATGCCTCCATTTCTTAAGTGCTTGCACAATACCATAAAACTCCTGATCATAAGAGGAATACTTATGTTTTTTTGCATTTATTTTTTCACTAAAATATGTTATAGGTCTCTGTTCTTGAATCAACACATCCCCAATTGCTGTCCCATTGGCATCAGTTTCTACTTGAAAATTTTATCAAAGCTAGGTAAGGCTGAAACAGGTTTCTCAATGATTTTTCTTTTCAGCAAATCAATTTTTTTTTGGTTGTCTCTGTCCATTTAAATGGTTGTTTACTCTCCTTTATGGTCTCTATTATGGGTGCACAAATTTGACTAAAAATTTTGATAAATTTTCTATAAAAACATACAAGGCCATGAAAGATCCTTACCTCAAATACACTTCTAGGAGTTGGCCAATTCAAAATTGCTTGCACCTTCTCTTGATCCATTTTCATCCCTTCATCTGAGACTACAAATCCCAAATATATCAGCTCCTTCTTCATGAAGCTTCACTTCTTCAAATTTATTAGTATCTTTTTCTTTTGTAGGGTACTCAACACCATATTAAGATGCTTCAAATGTTCTTCCTTACTCTGACTATAAATCAAAATATCATCAAGATACACTATCACAAATTTTCCTATATATTCCTTTAAGACTCCATTCATTAACAAGCACATGAAACCACATTCTTGAAGGAAATAGGTCAAGTATATTATATGAGAACTTCAAAAGTAAACTTACAATATTTATATGATGTTGTATTAGCCTCTCCAAGCCTTCCTCATCCAAACCTTGCTCGAAATATCCACAATCAAAATAACAATGCTTCACCGATTTTCTCCTCCTTTTCACCATGGGAATGCCTCCATTTATAGGATTTGGGAGGCTCAAATATCTTAGGTATATTTGGAATTAGTTAAGAATATGCCTCCAATAGTTTTTATATCTTCATTGGATGCAACCTTGGAGTTATATTCGAGCCAAACTAACCCAATCCATCCATAGCTATCTTTAGAAGAAAATGGGATTTCTTCCAATATTTCCTCAACCAACTCAGGGATCCTTTAAAATGGGAAACATAGCACTATAATTTTCCCTCTGAGATGGACATGGAGCGCTAGTGATTCATGTGTATGAGAAAGGGAGCGTTGATCTTCCAAAAAGTTTCCAAAATGGATAATTCCCTAGTAAAAACATTTTTTTCGACTGTGAGATGATGGGGCTTCTTTTTCTAACATGTTTTAGGGTTTGTAGCAAGTTTTTTCATGGTTTCATTCGATATGAGACACTTAGGGAAAGAGAATGTGACACTTACGACACTTGTAACAATGAAAATGTGACATTGCTGAAGTGAGGAATTTGATGTGTAACATATTTCCCCCCAAAGTGTGATGTCAAAAAAAGAATGTTGATGGTCGAAACACTTTGTATATTCTCCGAAGCAAGGGTATGGAGTAGGAGAACTTGGTAGAAGCTATAAACAACCATCACAACATGTTAATACGTGTTCCATTCCCAAGGCAGGAATACCTATGCTCATAATACAAATGACTGAAAGAACGGTTGCCAATAAATACACTGTGGATCCATGATTATATTGACTAAGGATATGGCCACTAAATATACAATGTGGATCTATCTCTCTATGACATGACTTGATCCAAACCATGAAAGAATACATAGTGGAGCTATGATGTGATAAGAACATAGCCATATATCAATACAAAGTGGATCTATGTTTAAACATGTATATCAGTCATATTATCACCGCTGCAACTTGGGTAAAGTGTATATGCAAATGAATACTCAACCTAGGGTCTTCGTCCCGATCCTATAACATTACAATTTTGTTCATGTGAATAGATGATTTGATGTCGAACATGACATAAACCACTTGATTACTGATAATTGAGGCATATTGTTAACAAGTGCGAGATAAATCACCATTGATGTCGATGATTCTCAAGGTACTTTTAAAGTACAATCCAACAAATGTGAAAAATGAGTTAAAGTAAAAAATTCGTGGAATTATTGAGTCAAGGGTCATTGATGCATACCCACTTCCAAATGTGAGGAGGTCTGCAATTGAAGCATGCAGGACCCAAGATACTGATGTGTTCTTAAGTCTGTTGCTTGGATAATTTGTTGAAGTCGACATGAAAAGACTCATCGAAGGAGGGCTTTGATGTATTCCCCATCAATCGAAATGAAACTTGTCACAGGAAGGTGATAAGATATAGTAGATGAAAACAACTTGACATGGGTATGGGAACTGGTAACTTTTTAGATGGTTGAATTTTGAGTTGAGGAATTCCTTGAACACTAAGGCATGATATAAGACTTGGAAGCATAGACTCAGAGTGGACCAAAACATAATGTAGTGAGTGTTGAGGAATTATTTGGATGAGTCAAAGGAGTAGAAATACTCATAGGATTGGTTCAGTGTGGAGGCTTAATGGATTATTCAACTGTATAGTAAAATAAAATAAAAAAGTGTCATGTTCAAGGGAGACAACAAGAATTTCCTGCAAAGTTCTTAAGAAACTTGACCCACTGAACCTTCAATTTTTCTCCCATCCAGATAGATGAGTACCTCTTTTTCATTTAACTATCTCAAGGAGGATAACACATGATCGATATAACTAACCTTCGGTAAGTTCCTCTTCCTTTTATTTAATGAACTGGAAGAAGTAAGGGTTCGTCCCCAGATGGGTCCTTCAGTGTGTAATTTTGCGAGTCTATAGAAGGAAAACTCGATTGTTTTTCATGTTTACAAAGTTTGAAAATAACTTAAAGAAGACTCTGGGTTGTCCTTTTTCGTGATTTTAGTCTCTGAGTTCCGAAAAAGTATAAAATGATACGATGGAGAACTCTCCTAGTCAATATTGACTAGAGTGTTCATTTTTCATAGTTAGTCTACTAGGACCAAAAAATGGATAACCCACTGCACAACAAACGTCTCTTCATATTTTAATGAGCTTGAAGTATGAAAAAGTTTTCTCCATATAATCACAAGGTCATCAAAGAATATCTACTTCATAAATTCTTGCATAATCAAGTTGTTCTGGGAAAATAATATTAGTAGTTTCTTTAAAATCAACAATAATTTAGAAAAAAAGTCAAAAATAAAACTTGATAAATGTGAAAAAGGGGGCATAAGTGGAGTCTCCGATTTCTGTTACGTAAATATTCCTCTGTGGACAGTTGAACTTTCCCTTGGATTATTGACCCCTATACCAAGATAGAAAAAGACAAGTGGACACTAACATCCCTTTGAATTTAGTTTAACTAATCAGAAAGAGAGAGAGGGAGAAAAGGTGTGATGCACCTAGTTTCGAAGTTTGTCCTCGTTGCTTCCAATCCCATCTTGATCTCCAAACTCCTTAGTGAAATTTGATACCTACAATGCAATAGACAACAAATAGAAAAAAATAACTCAACTCTACAATATTAGATTAAACAAATTCATCTACAAAGATTGAAGGAATAGTAGACAAGCACATGCAAGAAGACACAAAATTGAAGGAAATAGGCCAAGAATATTTACAAACATGGATGATGATGCAACACTCATCCAATATCTCCTCATCCATACCCTTGCATGAATCCCAAGATCATAATTTTTATATGCCTATCTCCTCCAGAATCAAAGGTTTGATACCTGAAAGCTTCTCCCTTTCATCGTTGGAATAGCCTCCTTTTATAGGCTTGGGAGGCTCAACCACCATAATTATATTTGGGTATTATTTGAGGATATGACTCCTCTAGGTTAGGATATTATCCTAGGATATTTCCATAGGATATCATTTGATCCAAACCAACCTCATATCCAAGAGCTGGCCCCCGGAAAGAGGCAGGATTCTCCAAATTTTCCTCTAACCAAAATCAACACTCCCCTATAGATAGAGGCAGAGTGTTTATCCTAGATAATCACTCCCTAAATAAGATAAAAGGGGCACTTATCTATTGGGTATCACTTCCCCAACATGGACAGAGGGGTGCTACCTGTTATCACTCCAAGAAACTCTTTGGGGTTGTAGGCCAAAGATGCTTGGTAACTCAAGAAAATGGTAAATTTGGTATGCTTGGAACAATGGGATAACTCAATAGCTAATGAGAAGAAAAATTTATCATGTATTCAAATAAGATAGTGCTTTTAGAAATCAATGATTAGATAGAGTAATTGAAAAGGGTATGAAGAACACTAATCTAGATAACCAAGTATATTAATATGCAGGGTCATACAAGATAGTAAGAGATCCTTTAATTCAAATTCATGAGCTAAATAAGAAGATAACAGTTCTTAAAAGCCAAGCTAAACTAAATCAAATTATAGAGTGATAAGATGCATAAGAAATTCTGATATTGAAGACAAAAGAAGATCGTGATTCTATTATCAAATAAGAGTCCATAACAGTAGCAAAATGTATCCAAGATTGAACGCTTAGTGCTCCAAATGTCTTTGGCTTTATAGACTTACAATATTAAATCTAGATCCTTGAAAGATGGATCAGATTTGCTAAAAATAGTCAAATCAAAATAGATACAACAAGTGTAGGATGAGCTCCTATAAAAATGGATCTAGATTACTAAAAATGGAAAGTGAAAAAAAAATAGGAAAAGATCCTATCTAAGGAGTCAAACTCTATCTTAATAGTCTTCATATCCTCTAAACTCTTTGACATATGTAGAAGACTTTCCAAGGCTGATGAATCTTCATAAGAAATTTGAATTTGCCACCTTTGCCAAAAAAGACAATTTTTTTCTCATGATCTAGGTCACCATTTTCACTTTTCCACCTTCTTAAACATTAAATACATCAAGATAAAACCTTAAATATGATGTATTTAATTATTATGCATCTTTAGAAACCAACCTCAAAAGATTTGATTGAGAAAAAGTCAAATCTGGGCAAAAATACAACCTTGCTGCCATGTAATAGGTTCCACCAGCTAATTTCTACTAAATACGACCCTTTAGCTGGTGAAAAGCAGAGCTTTCACCAGCTAACTAACAAATTTCAAGGCGGAATAGCTAGTGAAAGCGCAAATTTTTTAAATAAAAATTGCCTTGGTTAAAATCGAATTTCTCAGTCATGGAGAGTTCGTTTTACATGCTTGAATAGTCGATTGACATCTAGAAATCCTAAGATTTCCAATGGTACTTTCAAATCTGCATTTGGAGCTCAAGAAGGCAGTCAAAAGTTCCCCACAATATTAGGCATCATTTTTCAAACAAATTTCAGAATGAATTTGATCGCAAACACTACCCTTCAAAAATTCCCCAAAATTGTCGATTTTTCAAGTAAAAAGTGTGTTTTTGGCCTTGAAATGATGGGTTTCTTCCTCCAATATGACTTAGGGATCATGGAAAATTTTCTTTGATGGTTTCAAGGGGTTAAAACATATAGAAACACTTAGAAAAGTACATGTGAGACTTGTTAAGGTTAATATGGTACTTGACGACACTTGCGACACTTACCAATGTGCATACGACTCTTTTACAACACTTGTGACACTTAGGATGAGACACTTAAGTGTGGAATTTTTATGTGTAACACTCATGACTTCATGTAGCAATTATTTTCCACTCATCAACAAGATACTAGGTCCAGGTTCATATTTGGCTACTTCATCTTTCAAGGGTAGCAACACATGCTTCTTCCCATCCTTTTCCAAGGAATAAGTATTATTTTTCCATCATGAATGGTTTTCTTATCATACTGCCAAGGTCTTCCCAACAACAGATGGAAAATATCCATTGGAATTATATCACATAACACTACATCTTTGCATGTACCAATATGTATCTCCACTTTACATTTCTCCTTCACTAGGATTTCATGTCCTTTATGCAACCATAACACTCTATAAGGAGTGGCGTGTGCCATCTTTTCCAAACCCAACTTCTCTACTATCTCTGTGGAGACAAAATTATTTGTACTCCCACTGCCAATCACTACTTTGCAATACTTACCTTTAGACTTACACATAGTCTTAAACAAACTTTTCCTTTGGGTTGGTTCACTCACCTCTTTCTCTACTTTAATCAAAACTCTTTTCAACAATAAATACTCCCCTTACCTAAGGAGGTTCTACATTTCCTACTGCTTGATTTGTTTCTTCTTTGTCCTCTACCACATTCACATTTCTCTTATTTTCAGATTTATTTTTAGGACAGTCCCAAGACATATGTCCTATCTCACCACATGTATAACATCAGATTTCTCTTCCTCGGCCTCTTCCTCGGGAGCCAAATATCCTTCCACTAGAGTCCCCTCTTTGTAGTGATTGGTTGTTGGAGCTCTCTTCTTCATTGTTAGAAAAATGAAATCTTCCTCTCTTAGAAGATCATTTTCCTCTCACTTAACTTTTCCCTCCACCTCTTTGATTTTTATTTCTTACCATCTTATCTTCTTCCTTCAAGGTTTCCTGGTAAGAATCCTCAACGATCCTCAAAGTCAACAAGTTGATTTCATCCTATATGTCATATATCAAGCCATTTATGTACCTGACCACTTTCTCCACATCTTCTTCTACAAGTCCAACTCTTATGCATAACTTGTAAAACACTTTTGTATATTCTTTAACTTTCATCCCTTTTTGTATTAAATTTTGTAGTTGTCTAAAGAGATTGATCCGGTAATCCTTGGAATAAACTTTCTTTTAATATTTCTCACCATTTTATCCCAATTCTTTATCTTGGACTTACCTTTTCTTTCCCTGGATGTCTGCAACTCATCCCACCACATGGTTGCATGTCACTTAAGCCTTGTTGTTGCAAATTTCACTTTCTTCTTGTCTTTAACCTCTTCAAAATCAAAATATTTGCATGGAACTTATCCAGTCAATGAGCTCTTCGACTTTGAAATTCCCTTCATACATGGGAACTTCTGCCTTCATTCTACCACTAACCTTCACCAACATCCTCAAAAAAACAAATTCTTCAGTGTGTTCTTGTCCTTCCTCGTCAGAAGATTCTTCTTCAACGCTGTCATATCTATCATCATGATCTCTCCTTTGATCCATTTCCATTGCTTCCATCCTTGTCTGAAGGTGCCTTATTTATTCAAGCAACATTGCATTGGCTACAGGTATTCCCTAATCTATGTCAACTTTTCCTTTTACTCTTCTCCTTGGTGGCATGCTTGATGGAGTTTTAATGCATAACTATGTTTCTGCAAATATGATACCAAAATGATAGCCTAAAACACCAATTTATCACATTTTATTCAAGGATATAATAAAATTCTTTCTTTGTTCCTTGTCAAGAAGGATCTTTCTCAATTCTGCAATTAAAAGTCCACCAAATATTCTCATTGTTCATCCAAATCTAGCGCTGCAATTTTTTTATTAGAACACAATATAATATGAATAGGGAATAAGCTCTCGGTTTAAATGGATTACCAAGTGATCTTAGGTTGAACCTAAGGATAAACTTTACTTGAATTATAAAAGCACACATCAATATACTTTAAGCCCCTTTCCTTATCTCCTCCCTACATATGAATAACACTTATAACCACATGCTTACCCTGACCATCACTTAAACTTTAAAAATTTTGGGGTTATATAATGTAAAGAGTCAATGGTTGAAAGAAATCTGATGATCTAAGGATCAACGGTTCATGCACTCACGCGTTTCCAAAAGGGGTTTTATAATCCTCCTCCTCCAAAATGCAACTAAACCTCCATTCGACGCTTGGCAATAGGAAACATGATGGTTTTTCATTGTTTCCAATGCAATTTCAACCTAAATCTCATGAACTTTCAAACATAGAGTAGATTATAACTATAGATCTAAACCCTAGCTATAGATCCAACAATAAGAATCGTTGATCAACAATTCATGAACAGGCTCTGTAACTTGACCAAAATCCGACTCTGAGAAACTGTTAGAAAAACAAGACCGCGGAGCAATAAAATAAAAGAAATACTGAAAAAAAAAACATAGAAGATACACAATACAAGAGAGACACAAATTTACATGGTTCACCCAGTGTGGGCTACGTCCACCAGAGAAATTGCCAGGTCCTTCCTTTATTATTATCCAGCAAATGAAGGGATACAACCTACAACAAAACCCCTTGTAAATTCCTCTTCTTTCTCTCACAATCTCCTCTCTTAGAATACAATACTCGCCATAATGCATAGCTACAATACATTTCTCTCATAACAGAGGGTTTCCTTCTAGGGAAAAAAACTCTAACATAATTTCTACTGTTAGATTTGCGACCTTATAATGAACAGTCTATATTTACAATGAAATTACAATATACATTTACAAGGCAATTTTTCCTTCGGGGGCTTCACCCCTGAACTCCCCAACCAGGGGGATAGGCCCCCCAGACTCTGCAGA
>JASDQU010028087.1:24747-35074 GCA_032191745.1 Picea mariana | reverse complement strand
TGTTTCTCTTCTCTATGCTCTAGATTCTTCTAACTATTCCTGAATTATGTTACAATGCACAATGAGGGTGTCTATATCCATTTTCCCTCTTTCTTCTAAAACTGTCTAATCTAATATTAAATTCTATCTACCTACATTTACTGCTATAAATGCCTCCATCTACTTCAGACGAGAGTGGGGCACTCAAGGTCTAATTACATTATACCAAGGTGCCTTCATTAAATGATCTCATTTATGTTTGGTGCATCAACTTCAAGGGAAATTTCAAAAATTTGTGCTGGATGCCTTCCAGCTATCATTTGTCTTTCGCATTGGCTCGCTTGACGTGAGGGATGCTCCTGCATCATACTCCCTCACTTGAAAACTTTCATGGGCTCCTGTCCATGAGCTCTTGCACGGTCTGTCCATGCTTCAGAATCTCTGCTTCATTTTCCCAGCTAGCATCTTCAACTGGATGACCCTTCCGCTTGACCAAATATTCAAAGTATTCTTTCCTTCTGGTCTTCTTACCCACTCATTTATCCAGTATTTGTTCCATCTGTGGCTTCTCTGCAACTAGCATCTGCTTTTGCCACTGAACCTCTGGCTATTCATCACTTGTTCTTGCTTCCTCAATCTTGTATGGGTATAAATCCGAGACATTAAATATCGGAGAAATTTCGATTCCATCGGGTAATCCAATCTCATAAGCATTCTTTCCCATTTTCTTCAAGACCTTGCATGGTCCGATTTTCTTCATCTTCAATTTATTGTATGTTCCTCTCGGGAACCTTTCTCTTCTCAAGTGTGCCAAAATCAAGTCACCAACCTCAAACTGAAGTTGCCTTCTATGCTTATCGGCTCTGTGCTTATATTCTTGGCTTGATTTCAGCAACCGCTCCTTCACCTGGCTGTGAAGTTCTTTCATTGCCTTAGCAAATTCTTCTGCACTAGCGCTCCTAGTAGCAGTCTGCTTTGAATCTCTCAATTCGAAAACTCCTCTTGGTTGTGTGCCATATACAATCTGGAATGGACTCTGGCCTGTGCTCATGTTAATAGATTCATTATAAGCAAACTCTGCCTGCGGAAATACATTTTCCCAACTGCTGTGGTGCTCTGCCACCAGGCTCCTCAGCAAGTCTCCCAGACTTTTGTTCACCACTTCTATCTGTCCATCCGTCTGAGGATGATAAGCTGAACTAAACAACAAGTTATTCCCCAGCTTCTTCCATAATGTCCTCCAAAAGTTCCCTAAGAACTTTTTGTCTCTGTCCGAAACAATACTCCTTGGTAAGCCATGAAGTCAAACGACTTCTTTGAAAAACAGATTTGTGATGTGAGTCGCATCACTGGTTTTCTGACATGGGATAAAATGTGCCATCTTGGAAAATCTATCCACTACCACGAAGATCGAATCAAATACTCATTGCGTTTTTGGCAATCCCAATATGAAATCCATGCTAATTTCATCCCATGGCTTCTCAGGTATGGGTAATGGTTGATAAAAACCCGCATTCTGCTTCCTTCCTTTTGAATGTTGGCAAATTCTGCATCTGTCTACAAACCTCTTGACCTCTGCTCGCATCCCTGGCCAAAAGTATGACTCTCTCAACTTTGTGAATGTCTTATCATGACTAAAATGTCCTGCCAATCCTCCACTGTGTTTCTCCTTCAGCAGATTCTCCCTCATGGAACAATTTGGAATACACAACCAATTGCCTCTGAACAATAATCCATCTTGGATCATATAGTCTGTCCAAGGGCTTCTATCTCTGAGAACTGGGTTCTCAGCTACTCCATACACTTCCTTAAAGTCTGAATCATCTGCGTACATGTCTCTGAGATCATCAAAGCCTAACGTCTGGACTTTGAACTCCTGCAACAAAAAACACTTCTTGCTCAAAGCATCAGCAACTTTGTTAGCAGTATCAGAAATATGTTTTATTACAAAAGTAAAATTCTTCATGTATTCAACCCATTTAACATGCCTCTGATTCAACTTTTCCTGTTGAGTCACAAACTGCAATGCATGGTTATCACTATATAAAACAAATTCCTTTGGAATCAAATAGTGCCTCCATTTTTTCAATGCCTGTATGATGGCATAGAATTCCTTATCATACGTGGAATACTTCATCTTCACTTCATTCAGCTTCTTGCTGAAATATGCAATTGGTCTGTCCTCCTGACTCAAGACCGCTCCTATGGCAAACCCGCTTGCATCACATTTTACCTGAAATGTCTTTTGAAAATCCGGTAACACCAGAATTGGTTGTTCTGTAATCTTTCGTTTCAACAAATTGAAACTCTTCTTAGCCTCTTCAGTCCAGTGAAAATATTTATGTCTTTTCTTGATTGTATCCATCATCGTTGCACTAATCCCACTAAATTTCCTGATGAATTTTCGGTAGAAACTAGCCAAACCATGAAAACTTCTCACCTCATATATGTTCCTTGGTGATGGCCAATTCTTAATTACCTCCACCTTATCTGGATCCATCCTCAACTCATTTGCCGAAATAACAAACCCCAAATAAATGAGTTCTGTCTTCATGAATGAGGACTTCTTCAGGTTATCAGCAGCTTCTCTTGCTGTATTTTCTTCATCACAATGGCCAAATGCTTCAGATGTTCAGCCTTCATCTTACTGAAAATCAGTATATCATCCAGATATACGATGACAAATTTTCCGATGAAATCCTTCAGGACTTCATTCATCAACCTCATAAAGGTACTTGATGCATTCGTTAAGCCAAACGACATAACAAGCCATTCATACAAACTTTCATTTGTCTTGAATGTTGTTTTCCATTCATCACCTTCTCTCATGCGAATCTGGTGATATCCACTCTTCAAATCTATCTTTGAAAAAAAATTTGCTCCACTTAAGCAATCCATCAGATCATCCATTCTTGGCAATGTGAATCTATACCTGATAGTTATCTTGTTAATGGCTCTTGAATCAGTGCACATCCTCCAGCCTCCATCTTTCTTTGAACTGAGTACCGTCGGAACAGCACACGGACTCAAGCTTTCCCTGACCAAACCTTTGTCCAATAATTCTTGGACCTGCCTTTTAACCCCCTCATTCTCTTGCAGCATCAATCTGTACATGGCTTTGTTTGGCAAACTGGCTCCTAGTATGAGATCAATATGATGACTCACACTTCTCATTGATGGAAACGAACGAGGTAATTCGTCCACTACTATATCAGCGAACTCTTCCAGCAGTCCCTGAACTTCTTCTGGTAAATCGTCCACTCTTGTGCTAGTCAAAACAACTCTCGGTTTTCTGACCACAAAGAATTGTGGATCCTCCTTCTTCTTAACTTCTGTAAGAAGTTCCTTCCCACTCATGAGAATTACTATGTTGCTTACCTCCGGTTTCACTTCCTTTTTCTCAATTGGATGCAACATATGGGTTCTCCCATTCTTCTCCAGGGTGTATGTGTTCATCCTCCCATCATGGATCACCTTTCTATCATATTGTCATGGTATACCCAGCAATAGATGACAAACATCCATAAGAATAACATCACATAAAATCTTATCATTATATCCTCCTATCTTAATGTCAACTAAGAACTATTTAGTGACATTTACCTGATGTCCCTCCTGTAGCCATGAAACTTTATATGGACTTGGATGATAAGTCGTCTCCAGCTCCAGCTTTTCTACCATCTTGGTTGAAACGAGATTATTTGTGCTACCGCTATCCACGATAACCTTGCATACCCTGTCCTTGGTCTTGCAAGCAGACCTAAAAAGATTGTTTCTCTGCGCCGAATTCTCCATCTCCTCTTCTGCCGTCAAAAGGACTTTCTACATCACCAGCGATCTTCCGCCTTCAGCGTATTCTGCCTCAACATCTTGCCTCTATGCCTCGGCGATGTGAGTCTCTCCAGTTTCTTTCTTTTTCTCTGGACACTCGAATGACCTGTGCCCATTCTTTCCACATGTGAAGCATGTAATTACTCCACCTCTTCCTCTTCCTCTACCTTGGGTACGAGGAAAAGTGTTGTTATCAGCATATTCTCCTCTCTGCTTAGTATGTTGTTCTCTTTGCTCAGCATATCACCCTCTCTATGAACTTCCACCTCTCTTCATCTGAGTCTGAGGTTTCTTCCAGTCATCCCTGGGCTTCTGGGTTCTTTCTTGGGCAACTGCTTTGCCTCTAGGATGACTTCCGCCTTGGCCCCTCTGACTCTGCTTACGGCTCAGCTTCTCGTCCGCTTTCAAAGCCATTTGATAAGCATCCTCTACCGTTCAGATGGTTTCCATGCTCATTTCATCCTGAATCTCATATCTTAGGCCATTCATATACCTGGCCACTTTCTCGTTATTGCTTTCGTGATGACCTGCCCTGATATTCAACCTGTAAAATTCCTCAGTATACTCCTTCACTGTCATCAGTTTCTGTCTCAAGTTCTGCATTCTCCTGAACAGAGAAATTTGATAGTCCCTAGGAATGAATTTTGCCTTCATCTTTGTAATCATCTTGTCCCAGCTCTTAATTTTCTGCTTGCCTTGGCAACGCCTGTCAGCTTGTAGTTCATCCCACCACAAGGCTGCATGTCCCTTTAATCTCGTGACGGCATGCCTGAATTTCTTGTCCTCTTCAATATCTTCATAGTCGAAGTAAGTGTCTAGAGCTCTAATCCAGTCTAGAAGCTCTTTTACATCCAGATTTCCCTCATAAACTGGAATGTCCATTTTCACCTTTGCACCCATTCTTGCAATAGCTTTAAGTAAGCACTCAGTTGATACATCTTCCGCTGGGATTTCTTCTCCTCCATGTCCAGCATCATCTTCATTTTCGGACTCACTGATATCTCCTTCGTCAGCTTTGCGCCTTTGCCTTATATCCATGTCCACAATCATAGCGCGTAAGTCATGCAGTTCTCTTTTCACTCCTGGATTCTGCACTTGCCTACCCCTACCTCTGGGCATCTCCCTTTCCTCTTCTGGATCGAGTGATTGTCTATCTCTTCTCCTTTGCGGCATGGTGAATTTTCCTTTTTCTCTGCTACAGAAAGCAGAGAAGCTCTTCTAAGATTTGATACCACTTGATGCGTATCAGAGTGCTCTTTACCTCTTCTTGTCTCTTCCTGCCTGAAATATACAAGCAAGAATCAAACTTTGATATCACTTGATGCATATTAGAGTGCTCTTTACCTCTTTCTACCTCTTCCTGCCTGAAATATACAAGCAAGAATCAAACTCTGATACCACTTGATGCAGGCGCGCCACCCAGGCACGTCCGCTCACATGATCTTTTCTCTTTATCTCGGCCCGAATAACTGGAAGGTTCTTCTAATTCCCTATCGAGAATTTTCCACCCACAACACTCTGCACTGGGTCTCCCTTTCTTCTAAATTAACACTGGCCCTTTTTGTTATCGGATTTCCTCCTATCGGAATTTTGACACTTGTAATGTTCAAACAAACTAGTTTACCTATCCCCGATCCCCGATGTGCTCCTTTGTTGCATGAGCCGTCGGGCTAAGCCTCTATTCCCATACGACCGTTTTCCATAAGACCACAACCTTATATTCCTCCACGTCGGGGTTTTTGGCGTCAAAATCCCGATGCTCTTAATTTCCCGTTAGCCCTCCTGGCTATATGCTCCTGGTCCACATGACCATTTCTATATGACCGCAATCATAACTCCCGTCGGGGTTTCAGGATTTCTAATGCCAAATTGCACTCACCCTCAGGATTCGCGATCCCTCAAATCCTGACACGCCCTTTACGCATTTGCCTTCCTGGCTATAGGCTTTGACCCATGTGACCGTTACCCCGTGACCACATTCTTATCCTTCGTCGGGGCTACGGAGTTTCAAATGCTGCAAAACACTTGCCCACGGGATTCTCGATTCCTCGAATCCCAGCTCTCCGGTCTCCTGACAGCTGGCTCCTTCAATGACACTTCCCTTCTTTCTGGTGTGCTGCCAGCTGACCGCATGGTGGCACCTTCCTCCCTGTCGGGGTTTCGATCTTTGCGAAACCAAAGTTTATAAACACTTTGTCACCGGGATCCCTGATATCCCGATGAACCAAACATCGATGGACGTCCTCCTTATCGGTACTTCTAATTTCACAAGCTCCTGACGCCTCGATCTCCACCACGTGTCCAACTGACGGACGGCCCAGATCTTCTCAAGGTTTCGGGGTTTCAAATGTTGAAAACCATTCGACCACGGGACTACCAATCCTTTGAATCCCAATGGTAACTCTCGCGCAGCTCCTGTCAGATCCAACGGCTGACGGGTAACTGACCCACGATCCAACGGCTCACGACCCCTGGAGCTTGAACTCCCAACGCGCCCGTAACCTCCTCGCTCCTTTAACCGATCCAACAGCTGATGGGATTTTGCCAATCTTCTCCACAAGATCTTGACCATCTATCTTCTTCTTCAATGTCTTCTACGGTTGAACCTAGTATTCCTCTATGGAAATTGGTCCTCCTGTGCGTAACTATGCAGCACCTATTCAAATACTCTACGGCACGGCTCTCTGTGCTTCTTCTCGACGAGCTTGGAAGCCTTATCCCTCCTGAGCTTTCTCACACTGTCAACCTCAAAGAGGTTCTTTGCACGCACTCCCTGTGATAGTTCTCCAACACCTCCAATTGTTGAGTTCTTTTGACTCTGCGCACACCTGCAGCAGCAGTCCTTCAATACTTTGCTCAGATTCACGACTGAGGCTCTCCTTAGCCTGCGCACTCCTTGCATGGCTTGTATAACTCAATTTCAATTCTGAGTGAATGAGAACAAGAGTTAGACTATCCAAGCCTTCTATCAACGCACTCCTTGCGGACGACTTCAATTCCACTCCTTGCAGGAATCCTTGCTCAGATAGAGAAACAATTGAAACTCATTCCTTCTACTTCCTTTCAGACTTCACTCTCAACACATGAACTCATATACACAGCATAACAACAAATGCATAATAGGAAGTAAATACTCATGAGCATATCATTCAACACACATACACAGAGAATAAACATAACTCCATGAATTTGAATTAAACTCTTCTATTAATCCAAATGACTATACATGGGTGTTTCTACACAGCTCTCTGCTTCTCTTCTCTGTGCTCTGGATTCTTCTAACTATTCCTGAATTATGTTACAATGCACAATGAGGGTGTCTATATCCGTTTTCCCTCTTTCTTCTAAAACTGTCTAATCTAATATTAAATATTATCTACCTACATTTACTGCTATAAATGCCTCCATCTACTTCAGACGAGAGCGGGGCACTCAAGGTCTGATTACATTATACCAAGGCGCCTTCATTAAATGATCTCATTTATGTTTGGCACATCAACTTCAAGGGAAATTTCAAAAATTTGTGTTGGACGCCTTCTAGTTGTCATTTGTCTTTCGCGTTGGCTCGCTTGACGTGAAGGATGCTCCTGCATCAGATCATGAACTAATTTGGGGTTAAGTCGTGGATCAATGTAGTCATTAAGATTGAGGAGAATATGATTTGTCGTATCATGTGTGTCTACAACATATTATAATTGTTGGATTACATAACTACAAATGCATACTAAAGAATCACACTAAGAAACACACTTGTACCTAAAAACACATTAGACCAAGTTGATATTAATTAACTCATGAGTGTTTAAATATCCTAACATCTCCCCTTAAGAAAAACTTGGGACAGAATTGAAGGATTTACAAAGGTGACACAATAGGAGAAGGAAGAAGTCATTAGATCCTATCCCCCCTTAATGAAAACTTCCTGAACTCCCAACACAGATCAAAGTTTGGAAAACTTTGCTTCTGTAAGAGAGTTTGTGAAAAAAAAATTAACTTGATCTTTTATAGGAAAAAAAAACACTTCGATAACTCAATCATGAATGATTTCTGTGATTAAGTGCATGTGTATCTTGATGTGTTTGCTATGTTGATGTTGAACTCGATCTTTGGAGATCTTGATGACACTCTAATTGTCGGATCAGATGTTTTTGCTGGAATCCAAACTATGAAAGGATCTATTAAAGCCACAAGGCTTCTTGACTTACATTAATCGTTGCTCAGTACTTTGCTTCTGCTAAAGAAAGAGAAATAGCTTATTGTTTCTTACAAGCCCAAGTGAGAAGTTTGAAACCAAGGTTGAAAACATAACCTGTAGTAGACTTTCGATCATAATGGTCACCAACCCAATCTCGGTCAGTGAAACCAACCAACAAAGGAGTCCCCCTTGAATTGTAATGTCTATGAAACTGAGCTATACTTCGGACATATCAGAGTATCATTTTTCTTGTTTTCAATGGCTTCATGGGGTGTTTGCATATACCGAGCAACAAGACCAACAACAAAGGAAATATCATGACATGTATTCCACATAGGATGAACACCTTCAATAACCACTTACACAACCAGATCAAGGATCAATACACTGATGTTTTTACATGGTTAAAATTGTGGCCGCAACTAATATGATCACTTGAGGCAATATATTCATGTAAAAAAAAATAAAAAATTCCAAGAGAGTTTCTCACAATAGATCATAAACAAATGACCCTCCATGCTTTTTAAATAGATATCATAAACCAATCAAAACCAGAAATCAATGTAGCCATTAAGATCTATGAGACTATGAGTAGTCAAATCATTTTACTCACCAGAGATCAATGTAGCCATTAAGATCTATGAAACTATGAGTAGTCAAATCATTTTACTCTATAACATATTGCGACCTTTAAATTACATAACTACTAATGCATACTAAACAAACATAAAAAAAAACACACTTTTACATAAAAACACATTAAACCAATCCAAAAAAACAAATAACCAATCCGGAAAAACAAATGACCAAGCACACAACTAAACCTTCTTGTTGCAAAATGGAGTATGTCCCACAGTATATCATAAAAGCCATAAAAGCAGGATTATAAATACAGAGAGAGGAAGCCAAGAAGAAAAAAGGTCCGTGTGAAGGTTAAACGAAGCAATGGATTAGGGACGTCCCTRTATCGTATATTTTATAAGKCGGTGGTACTGGCGGTCCCGGAAGGCAGGCGCTGGAAAGCCAGACAAATCTGATCCACAGCCGGTAAAATTATAGAATTAGCGAAAGGGTATATTTCACCTTCGGTTCCATTTTGGAAGGCATTGGGCGTAGGTCTCGTCGAAACCGATCGGATTTCGCGCTGTTATAGTCGATGACTTTGTTTTTAGTATGAAGGGTACACCCACTTAAAAAATCTCTTGCAAAGTGGGTACCAGTGGCGGCCCATAGACTATCCAGCAAGCAAAGTCGGCCATTAGAGAAAAATATCTGGATGTTTACTGTACATGGACGAGAGCTGAGAAATTGCCAAGCCTTTAGCAAAAGAAAGTACATGCAAATTGACACTGCCAGGTTATTTTCTTATATACTCCTATACTCCTAATAACGGATGGATCTCTGCTATTGCCAGTTTGTTACAACTATTCATAGACGGGAGCGGGATTGAGAAAGTGCGTAGCTTTCATTGTTTTTTGAAAGAAACCACCCATATTTGGGGTGGGAGCTGGATCGAAACAGCTGGGACAGTCGGGTTTATATTTTTTTTAATAGAAAAGACCCATTTTTTTGGATAGTGGAACGAAACTCCTGAAACATATTGCTTCAATCGAAATTGAGCCACTCGTGGTAAACCCCAACAAATCTACGGCTAGACGACTGCCTAACTGACAAGCGCTGAGAAGGAAATGGAAACGGTAAGAATTGATATTGGTACCTCAAGTTTCTTTAGAACTCTCAGCCCATAACAGTGTTTCTTGATTACTCACCCCGTATCAGACATTCTGGGTTAAAATGGATCTGTCCTAGCCTACATAGTCGGGAGCTGGATTGAGAAAGTGACGAGCATTCAGCAGAAGTGGGTTTATTAGAGTCCGAGTTTGGCAGAGCCTTGCATAAAATACAGGACTGAAAGTTGTTTGATCGAAATATATACGATATATCTGTGGAAGGATCCGAGGAAATGAGAACCGGGGGCTCTTCTGTGCATCAGATGCTCACAACCGAGGCCACAACAGTCATAAAAAATGCGGTAGTGTTAGCCAGGAGACGGGGCCACGCACAGGCCACGCCCCTGCACGTCGCAGCAACGTTGCTCACCTTGGATTCGAATCCCCTACGCCGCGCCTGCTTGCAGTCCCGCGATAGCGTTCCCTATCCCGGCGGGGCCTCGGCCTCGGCCTCTTCTCTGCAATGCCGGGCACTAGAACTGTGTTTCAACGTGGCCCTGAACCGGCTGCCGGCAGTCGTCCAAGGGCAACCGGCTTCACTGTCCAACGCGCTTGTCGCGGCTCTGAAGCGAGCGCAGGCGCACCAGCGTAG